>PVJS01054375.1:0-12981 GCA_004027185.1 Glis glis
AAAAATAGGGCCGGGGGTGTAGCGCAGAGGTAGAATACCCCTGGGTTCAATCCCTGGTACCGCAAAAAAAAAAAAAAGATGCTTCCACCTGTTTCCCTGAGCACTTCTCGGCCGACACCATCTCCCTGCAGCACACAGCTGATCACGCCGCAGAAGAGACCCTGGAGATGTTATTTGCAAAATAAAGTCCACATTCTTTTAGGAGAAGGGGGGAGAACAGCCTATGTTGGGAAGTTCTCTAGGATTGGTGGAGTTTTGTGTCCCACTCAATCTGCTCAGAAAAAGGAATGAGGGAACGCAACACAGTGTCAAAGCTGTGGAGTTCGGTGACATAGTCTGGTGACACTCTCCCCCTAACATCTGTGATCTGGAGTAAACTACTTGCTATCTACAAACCTCAGTTTCCCAATCTGTGAAAGAACACAGTAATACTTCCTTCATAGGATTGAAAAATAACACATACTTGGGATCAATAGGTTTTTAAATAAATGGTAGCTCGCCGGGTGTGGTGGCACACGTTTGTAATCCCAGTACTTGGGAGGCTGAGACCGGAGGATCCGGGTTCGCGGCCAGCCTCAGCTACTTAGTGAGGCCTCTGCAACTTCATGAGACCGATTTCAAAATAAAGTATAAAAAATAGGGCTGGGGATGTAGCTCAGAGGTAGAAAGTCCCTGAGTTCAATCCCCGGTACCGCAAAAATAAATAAATAAATAAATAAATAAATAAATAAATAAATGGTAGCTCTTTTCATTTGTAACATTCTAACACCTCTAGAAAGTCTTAGAATGTCTTCTACTAATGGGATATCGCTATGGTTTGACTATGTCCTCCAAAGTTCAGGTGTTGGAAACTGAATCCCCTATGCTACACTGTTGGGAGGCAGGGCTTAATAAGCAGGGATCCGCTCTGCCATTGGGAGTGGACTGATGTTGTGATTGCAGGAGTAGGCTAGTGATGACCCGAGTGGGTTGTTTAAAAGAAGTTCTGGTGCTGGGCGTGGTGGCGCACGCTTGTAATCCCAGTACTTTGGGAGGCGGAGACCAGAGGATCCGGGTTCGCGGCCAGCCTCAGCTCTCTCTCTCTCTCTCTCTCTCTCTCTCTCTCTACTTAGTGAGGCCCTCCGCAACTTCGTGAGACCCGCTTTCAAAATAAAGTATAAAAAATAGGGTCGGGGGTGTAGCGCGGAAGTAGAATACCCCTGGGTTCAATCCCTGGTACCGCAAAAAAAAAAAAAAAAGTTCTGGCCCCACTCGCCCTTCTGCCTTCTGCCATGGCATGATGCAGCGGGAGGGCCCTTGACAGGTGCTGGAGCCGTGCTCTTGGATTTTCCGGCTTCCTGAACTGCAAGTCGAGCACATTTCTTTTCTTTATAAAGCACCCAGTCTCTGATATTCTGTACAGTGGGATAAAATAGACTAAGGCAGCTATTTAACACGTTCTAGTTAGAGAAGCTTTTTGAAAGAAATAACAACTGAGTTGTGACCTACACAGGAGTGTTGCAGGCGGCAAAAACAGAGTAGTGTAGCATGTCTGGAGTAGAGCCAGGGGAGGGAGGGAAGGAGGAGGCTGAGAGCGTGGCGGCGTCAGAAGGTGGAACCATATCATCTCCTTCCTATGCTACTGCAAACTGCTAACTACCACTAAATTGCAACCAAGCTTATCTCCACCAGACAGCAAATGCAAAGAGCACTCCATACAAGACTCAGAAAACGAAAGCAGCACCTTTATTTTATACATACAAACAGTATAAAATGTTTATTATGTAAGAGCAGTGTTTTGTTTACAATATATTATATTGCTTCAAGCCAAATGCAAACACTTCATACATTATATTCCCTATTTCATCCTGTTTACAATATATTATATTGTTAAAATGCCACTACCACAGTGTAATTTTTTTGAGTTTTTTTTTTCAATACTGAACTCTGGAGTAATGGTAAAGTCAAAATAGATTGTATGAGAGCTTAAAAATAAGGGCAATTTTTAAAAGGTGACAAGCATCTAAATATATGACAATAAAATTTGAAATGCTGTAACTTCAACACTATTAACGGCCTCATCTAAACCCTTGTGATTTATGCATTTTTGCCCAATTTAACCTCTCTAATGTTCCCCAGCCCCTCAACACCATGAATGCATTGTAATTCTGCAAATATCTGCCAACTACACACTGAAAAAGACAAAATTTTAATCCGATCAACTGACATAAAATCTATCCCAAAGGACTGAAAGAAGAAAATCTATACCATCATGCTATAGACATACTTAGGAAACTTAAAAGGAAGAGTACATATCAGCTCAGTGATTTATAATGAAGCTAATAAAATTCAGGCCAGTATTCTTACGTGTAATGAACATTATTTGAACATTCAACACATGAAAGGTTAACGAAGGCTGTGAACTTGGTGTAACTTAAACTGTTTCAGATGTTGGAGTTCACCAGATGTAATTGGATTCAGGTGGGTTCTGCTGCTCTTCGGCCTTTTTAAGTGAAGGCGTGTGCTGCCCAAGCTGGGCGCCTGTTGGCCGCAGGGCGTGCATGAGGCTGGCTCCGTACCCTGCAAAATTATTCACAGCTTAAAAAGAAAAGAAACTACGAAAAACAGGCTCTTCAGATTCATCATTAACCATTCACTTGAAATCGATTTTCCCTTTTTAACCCAGAGTGAAAGACCACGGCGACCACAACACGCTACCTGAATAAAGAGATGGTACAGGTTCAAGATCCCAGTTCAGAGAAACCCATTTTTCTAACTCCACCAGGTCTGCCTGCCATTGGCTTCCTCACTCACTACGTATTTGGGCCACTGGGATTGAACAGAAGGATATTCACCCGGGGGCTGGTAAGGTTCTAGCACTTACATCTAGATGCTTCTGCAAAAGAGTTTGGTCAATGATTCTTCTCATTGTATTACAAACCCAGCAATCCAGTTCCATATAGCAAGCTCCGCTCTTTCTAGAGACCCCATGATTGGGTGTGACTATTGCACGCATACATATAGGAATTTTGTAAGAACTAAGGACTTCCATTCTATGTGTTAGAGCCAGGGTCATGATCTGAACTGACTCCAGATCAGTGGGGATTTGTTTGGGTAGCATCTGTCCATTTCCAGCTCGGTTGAAAGTGGGAGGTAACACCGAGTTACAGCTTGAGACCTCCCTTCCCTCTGCTTGTGAACTTCCGGAGGTGCTTGGGGCTCATTTCTGGTATCCTGAAACTGATCCAAGACAGCAATTACATTTTCAAAATCTGCCCCCATCTTCCTGTGCATCAGAGCCGAGTTCAGCATTTTGTTTGGTCCTTGTGGTTTTTAAGTGCAAGCATGTTGTTAAATGACTACCGAGAACAGAACTATTTCTGAATGTGTTTCTTTGAATTGTCAGTCTGTAGGCTAGTAGCGCATGGAATGGTCCAAACATGAGCCAACAATACGCTGGAGTAAATCCCTACCATGCTGCTTGACTCGCCACCCATGAAGCCCAAACCTCCCTGCTGGTGAGGGTGAGGGTGAGGGTGAGCCTGAGCAGGGATGGCTGTCTCCAGCATCCTCCTCCCTGCTATGATGCCGGGGTGCCTGGGACCTCCCAACGTGTCCCCCACCAGGAGTCTGTTCTTAGCAGAACTCTGTGACTCAGAGCTTCCTTGTCTCCTCCCTCTAGTCAAACTAAACCTTGCAGCTTGATTCTCTTAGTTCATGTCCAAAGCAGCTGGGTGGCCTCTCTTGGAAAACACACTTGCATTTGAACGATGCACCAGGGCACCTTTGGCAGGCAGTGCCTGGCTCTGAAGGAGGGACCCTGACACAGAAGGTGAAGGAAGCAATGTGGCTTACAGGGGGTGTAGATATGTAAATCTTTGGAGGTCTACAGATCTGATGAATTGCTTATCTACTGGTCTATAACAGGAAGGCCCCTAACTTGCCTTCTTTTTGAAGAGTGACTGTGTGTATTAGTGAAAATAATGCCCTTGCCCCTCCCCCCTCCCTCACTTTTAGTGATCACCAGTCCCCAGATATGAGACCTGGTGACCTTTGCAATTGAGTCCTGGAATGTATGGTCTGACCTCAGGCTATCCCTAAGCTTAAGGATTTCTGGAAAGTTACTTTATTTATTTACTTATTTGTTTATTCATTGATTGATACTGGGAATTGAACTCAGAGGTATTCTACCTCTGAGTTAGACCTTCAGCCCTATCTATTTTTTATTTTTATTTTTATTTTTAAAATTTGAAACAGGATTTCACTAAGTTGCTGAGGGTCTCGATAAGTTGCTGAGACTAGCCTCCAAACTGAGATCCTCCTGTCTCAGCCTCCCAAGTACTGAGATTACAGGCTTGTACCACCAAGCCCAGTTCTGGAAAGTTACTTTGATTCTGGGACAAGCCTCGGGGTTTGTCCAGTTGACAGTGGCTTACTCTTTTCGAAAATGGCTCTAGAAATGGTTAGTCTCCGATGGGTGTTTTAGTCTGCAGGTTTCCCAAAAGTATGCCCGAGTGTGGATACTGTCCCACCATTGCCACCATGTGGAGAGCTATCTCCCAGAGGCACTCCACTTGACTCCTACACTGCAGCCACCTGAAGTCCATTCAGTCCACCACGCAGCCCAGTCAGTGGGTGAAAAAGAATCAAATCGGTGGCTCAGTGTAGCCTAGACCAGACACCAACCAACCTTACCAGAAGTAAACATGTATATCCACATACCAATTCATTACATATACCTCAGAATTGTATGTGGACATTGTAAGGTATGCAACAAAAAAATTAGAAATTAGAAAGTTTGCAGCTGGGCATGGTGGGGTACTGTAATCCCAGTATTTGGGAGGCTGAGACAGGAAGATGACAGGTTCGAGGTCAGACTCAGCAACTTAGCGAGGCCCTCAGCAACTTAGTGAGACCTTGTTTAAAAAAAAATGAAAAATAGGGCTAGGGATGTAGCTGAGAGGTAGAACACCCCAGAGCTCAATCCCCAGTAACACACACACACACACACACACACACACACACACACACGAGAAATTAGAAAGTTTGCAATAAATAAAAATAAGTATTTATATATTAAATATGCTTGTATGTAAATATACATAAAATAATGTAAAGTATTTTAAAACTATTATTTGCCCTTAGCACCTCAACTAATGATTTTCTCCCTCACTGAGCTATATGCACCACCATTTAGAGAACACACTCTAGGAAAATATCTGATATGTAAGTGGTTTGGTCAATTGGTATCCATTATTTTGGAGATGTAATATGATAGCCACATCTGGACTTGTGTTATGGAAGAGTGTTGTGTGACCGAAGCCCTTCTTTCCCTAGGAGTGAAGCAGACAGTGGCCCATGCTCAGGAGACTGAGTTCTAGGTGCCAGAAGTGCTAAAACCGCCTTCTTTTCTTCACATGCTAATGAATTCCCACCCCACCCCCACTGAAATGTGTACTCCAGGAGGCAGGGTCTTTTCTTTCTGTTCACTGATTCTTTTTGTCCCCAATGCCTGGCTGCCTGTTCAGCACACAATAGTCCAGTAGTTTATCTATACACACAATTCATTTACAGTAGTCGGTAAACTTGGAAAAAAATGCAACTCCATTATAACATCTGTGTCATTAGAGAGACCTTCCCTTTTCTTCAAAAGAACTCATTAAAAATATTCTATCCACCAGTACTTGGGAGGCTGATACCGGAGGATCCGTGTTTGCGGCCAGCCTCAGCTACTTAGTGAGGCCCTCTGCAACTTAGTGAGACCCTGTTTCAAAGTAAAGAACAAAAAATAGGGCTTGGGGTGTAGCTCGGAGGTAGAATGCCCCTGGATTCAATCTCCAGTACTGCAAAAAAAATTCTATCCAATACAATTAAAATATTTTAATAGGCAAAACTCTTCATGCTTTATATGCCAGCAGATCAATCTTACATTTTAAAAACAGAGGTAAGTAGAAACTGATTCTATATTTGATTTAAAATCTTACTTTAGGTGATCACTTCTTTCATAGTAAAGATACCGTATTACCAAACCAACCTGTATTACTAATTTAAACTAGAAAATACTTGGGGTGATATTTTGCAGACCTGGTGACATTTTACTATGATGACTTGTTTTTTCTTTGTACTGGGGATTAAACCCAGGGGCATTCTACCTCTGAGCTAGAACCCCCAGGCTGATTTTATTTATTTTTTTTTTTATTTTGAAACAGGGTCTCTCTAAGTTGCTAAGGGTCTCGCTAAGTTGTTGGGACTGGCCTTGAACCTGCAATCCTCCTGTCTCAGTCTCCCAAGTACTTGGATTACAGATGTGCACCACCACACCCCTTGCTTTTTTACTCTAAAGCTTAGACTCTAAAGTTTAGAGGGAGGGCGAGGGCATGGGGGAGAGAGAATGAGATCCTGCTGTTCATTGGAGTTATGGGTTGCCTGTTAGCCCTGGAGCCCAGAAGCAGAAGTGAGTGGCGCTCCCCGCAGGGCCCCACTCACTCTTATTGCAATGTCTTCCGTGCCAGCCTTCTTGACATTGGCATTTGTTGGGCTCATGGCAGGTTCCGTGTGCACCGCAGCCAGGATCACACACAGCTGCAATCAAAGGAGATAAGAGGGTTGTTTCCCCAGTTTTCCTTTCTCAACAGAATTACATAGCTACTTTCCCTGCAGTTCTTTAGAACGCCTTAGTTTGGGCTTCATCCCCTAATTTTTATCTTTTCCCGAGGTACAATTTACAATTACAATTTACAATTTTCTCCAGGTACAATTTAGTTTGGGACTTTTGATGCAATCTTCATATAAGCATCGCATTTCTCATTCACAAAAGACTCTGTAGGATTTTGAAACTTCTGGGCAGTGGCAGTTTATTTTCCTTAAGAAAACCCCTAGTAGATTTAAAAAAAAAAAGCCCAAAACATTCAGTTGTGTGTGGGAGAGTGTGTATATTTTTTCACATGTGTGGATTCTGCACAGTGCCTTTGGTCTACACAAAGGAAGCACATACGTCAGTGAAGACGGGTTAAGCAAGGAAGTCATGTAGGAAGACAGCACTCCTAGCTCAGTTATCCCTGAATGCAGACTGAGGTGGGATGGGTACTTACGCTTAGAACAGAGGTCTCCTTGGTAACCTTTGGAGCACTTACATTTGCTTTTACCAATGCATTTACCTCCATTTCGACAGGGTTGCGGGCATTTTCCTAAAATAGAGAGGAACGCAAAGAAACAAGGAACTCAGTGCTTCTTTCAGAGGTAATTACATCTCTCAAGGGAATTACAAGGCTTTGTGAGGGTAAATGCTTTTAGGTCGCGGCCAATTCCACTTATTTCAGATCTACTCTGGCTTTTACATTGTTTGAGTTTTGTTTGGGGAACAGATAGGTTAATACTTTTACTTATGATTCTGGATATATATCTTCATCTATAATAAATCTGTTGCCCAAATGCTATATTTACATTCTATTTTCATAAATAGAATAATCTGTTAACTGACTCATAATTTAAGATGCACCTTCCTATAAGTTAATGTAAGAGTGACCTACTAAATGGTCTTTTCTCTGAGTTCTGTTTTTGAATGTTGCTTTTTCCAAAACCAGGTCTATACCCATACCTGACCACAGAAATCTTAGCCTAGGATTTCCCCAGAAAGTAGAGCTTGCATGATGACAGTTTATTTGGGGAAGTGGGTCTGAGAAACGGGAATGGGGTCAGGGGAAGAGTAAGATAGGAAAGGAGGGAAAGTCAACACAAAAGTGTGTTTGTGGGTGAGTTACGACTATGGGCAACGGGGCTCTGTCCTGTCAGGTCCTTCCAAGGAGCTGTATCAGCTGTACCTTAGAGTTGCCTGAAAGAAGGGAGCATTTGTCCATTAGCATCTGATTCCCACTGGCTAAGGGCTGACCGGGGGATAACTTCCTCATGCTCCTATGTTACAATTTCAGGGTGTGACTTATAAGGAGTCAGAGATGCCTCTGGGCAGAAATCAAAGATGTGGAGCAGATATGATGAATTTTAGTCAGCTTACACCTGTGCAAGGGTGTTGCCATAGCAATGGCTGGAGTGAAAGGTTGCGGAGAGGATAGGAGGCAAGCATAAAAGCATGTACCATAGCTCCGCATGTTCCTGGAATGTCTTAGATACTAATGATAGGTTGTCCTTTCTTTTATCTCTTTGGATCAAATGAATAGTGCTAATGTTTTCACAGATCTTTGAATCACAGAATTTTAGAGCTGGAACAGGGCTTTAGATGTAAAAAATTATGCAATAATTTTTCCCTTCTTATTTCAGAGGCTTTTTTTTTCCCTTCTGCAATCTAGATTTTGCTATCCTAGCACTCAAATTTTTGAAGAATTAGAAGATAAAGTATTCTTTACCCAGAACTGAAACCATATTCTGTTACTTCATAATGATGTCCCCAAGAGAGCAAGTGGCCGTGGGACTTTGGTAGTGGGCGAGTGTGGAGTTTTGTCATTGTTTTTCTTTATTTTCTCTTTAGCAGGACACTCATTACAAAGGCCTCTGGGTGCATAAGGAAAACGAATGAACTCTTTATCCTTAACCAATTCACCTTTCATTATCTAAATCCTTCTTTTTATGGCCAAAGAAAGCTTTCAGAGAAGTGAATTCTCATATTTTTTTTTACCAACATATTCTATTCTTGACAAACAGAAAGTGAATTCCACATGAAAATCATTTTACTAAAAATACTTTTTCTTTTTACTTTAAAGGGGCTTTATTTGTATATAAATTGACCAACACAGCATTTAGTTATCTATGACAATATAGTTATAACAATATTGGGATGTTAGGGTCTCTCCCAAACCTGGAATACTATTAGATTTTGAGGTTTTGTTTTTTTTTTTCCCTGAAGTGAATGTGTTCCAGAAACAGACAATAGAATACCACCTTTTCATTGACCATAGAAAATCCACAAAAGCCCTTTTTGCTAGGTTTGCACACAAGCACACCATTTACTGTTTATTAAGATCCAGCTTTTACTCAAAAGGAAGGAACTCCAAATTTCCACTTGCATCATAGAAACATCTGACCCCAACACACACACAAAACTGGATCATGGCAAACAGGAGGTGGGATGCTAATTACATGGCAAAAAAACAGTACTTGTTTTAGTCGACTTTTTTGTAGCTATGACCAAAATACCTCACAAGCACAACTTAGAGGAAGAAATATTTATTTGGGGCTCGCAATTTCAGAGGTTCAGGAGATTTCAGGGGTCAGTATGTGGTCAGCCAGCTTGAAGTGGCAGAACAGAGTGGCGGTGGGGCTTTAGGGCATGGTGGAGGAGGAAAAGCTGTGCTCAGTTTATGGCGTTGGGAGCAGAGAGGGGGACCGGAAGCAGCAGGGACCTATATAGTTCCTATGACCACACCCCCAGTGACCCACCTCCTCCAGCCATGCCCCACCTCTGAACCTTGCTGCACTGGGGACACGCTTTCAACACAGGAGCCTTTTGGGGAGACATTCTAAGCCCAAGCCATAATGGTACTTACAAGTGATATACTTGGTAAACCTAAATTTTCCCATGCTCTGTGAGGGTGAACTTAGTAACTGGGGATATTGCAGAGAATGATCGATGGAGAGAATCTTTTCACAGACTCTATAGGTTTTTGTTGTTGTTGTTCTTGGCAAGAGGGAAACGCGGACCTTGAGTTTCACCTCAGCCAGGAAGGAGGATGCTCTCTCCTGGGTATTCCACAACAGAAGGGTCATGAGACTGCTAGAAGGCCAGAGCTTAGTTCAAAGACTTGGGGAGCCAACCCCATAAATCTGATTATCTTAAAGTCGAGAATCCTGCAAGTGTCTTTAATATTGACTTCCTTTTCCTGAATATATTTTATGGACAAATTCTATCCATTGGACAATGGAAACATAAGTCAGCCTGAGACATTACACATTTTTTACCTAAAAGGACTAAACATTGCCTAAATACAACTAGATTTGACTAAGTTTAAACAGTTAGCAATCTAGTATAGCCAGTGGATGAGTCTTGTGGGAACCGTGTCATAAAATATTTACAAAATAAAGACATTAAAGTTTCTCGACTTGTGCGATGATGGGATAACTTAAATCTGTTACTCTTTCATGGACAAAAAAGAGCAAAGGGGTTTACAATAAGTGCTATCATCTCTGGATCTTAGAATTATGGATGAATTTTCATTGTTTTTTCCAATGTTCTAAATTTTTACAAAGAACATTTTATACTGAGAACTTTAAAATAAGAACCCACTAAATTATCTAAAAATCTTATTTATAATATAATATAAATAATTTGTGTGGTCTTTTAACTGAAGACTCATTAAAGGTTCTTGGGAAATCTGTGAACCTTAAATAACAAAATGAATGTGCATAGCCGGGCGTGGTGGAGCACGCTTGTAATCCTAGTACTTTGGGAGGCGGAGACCGGAGGATCTGGGTTCGCGGCCAGCCTCAGCTCTCTCTCTCTCTCTCTCTCTCTCTACTTAGTGAGGCCCTCTGCAACTTCGTGAGACCCGGTTTCAAAATAAAGTATAAAAAATAGGCCGGGGGTGTAGCACGGAGGTAAAACGCCCCTGGGTTCAATCCCTGGTACCGCAAAAAAAAAAAAAAATGAATGTACATCTACCCATCCAGATGCCTCTAACCGTGGTTTTATTTATTAACCTACAAGCATATCTCATAATCAAGTCAGAATGAAGTTTGAGGAGGTATCATTCCTGATAGAGGTTAGGAGTAATGAAAATAAAAATTACATCAGGATATATGTATATATATATATATACATATATATATATAATCTTAAAAAAGAATACTGAATATTGGTGAGGATGTGGAGAAATTAGGAATTTTGTATATTGCTGTTGGGAATGCAAAATGGTACAGCCATTTTGGAAAACAGTGTGGCGATTCCTCAAAAAATGTGTACCATATGATCCAGCAATTCCACTCCTAGGTATATAACCAAAAGAAATGAAAACATGTCCACACAAAAAACTTACACACAAATGTCCACAGCAAAATTGCTCATAATAGCCTTCATGTGGAAACAACCCAAATGTCTATCAAGTGATGAGTGTATAAACAAAATGTGGTATATCCATACAGTTGAATATTATTCAGCCATAAAAAGAACACACACTGATACATGCTACAGCATGTGTGCTCCTTGAAAACATTAGAATGAATCTAGGTGAAAGAAGCCAGACATGAAATGCCATATATTCCATTTGTATGATTCCATTTATGTGAAATGTTCAGAATAAGCAAGTATAAATAGAAAGTAGATTAGTGGTAGCCAGGGTTTGGGGGAGGGGAAAGGAGTGTGCTGTTAGTAGGTATGGGCTCTCTTTTGGGGGTGATGAAATATTATAGAATTTTATAGAAGTAATGGCTGTACAGCTTTGTGAATATACTGGATGGTATGCTTTAAAATGTTGAATTTTATGGGACATGAATTATACCTTAATTAAATAAGAATACATAATTAAACTAAGCTTTTTTTGTCTGTGTACTTTTAAAGGCACTTTTCAACTCAAGACCCATTCCATTTTTTCTTTATAATAGATTCCTGTAATAGAAAAAAGGAAATTTCCAAGCCGGGCGTGGTGGTACACACTTGTAATCCCAGTACTTGGGAGGCTGAGATAGGAGGATTGCAGGTTCGCGGCCAGCCTCAGCTACTTAGTGAGGTCCTCTGCAACTTAGTGAGACCCTGTTTCAAAATAAATTTTAAAAAATCAGGCTGGGGGTGGATCTCAGAGGTAGAATGCCCCTGGGCTCAATCCTCAGCACCCCCCACACACAAAAAGGAAATTTCCTAAAAGGATTTGAATAAAGCTTGTGGTTGGATCAAGCAGTAGCTTTTAAAGAGCCACATTTTTGGTGCAATTAGAAAATACCAAAACCATACACACACAGACACACACACACACACGCACACACACATGAGAATAAAAGCTATTGCTTCTGCCAACAGAAAGTGCATAAACCTAAAGGCATAAAGAGGCATCCTTATGTGAAATGAGTTCATCCATGAGCAACGACTCATAGACACAAACCAATTATGTGTGCAATGTCTGGGGGGTGAGCACAAGGAGAAAATTGAGGGGAGTTCATTCAGAGATGTCTTTATCAGGGAAGGGTAATTAATATGAATAGAAACCACATCCTGACAATTAATTACATGTTCTATGGAAACTTCAGAGGTATTTCATCTGAACTCTATAAAAAATGGTTACTTCATCTACTACTCATTAAGGTACAAAAACTCACAAATAAATTAGAGGTTGAAAGTTGAAATAGGAACTTAGCTATTATTCAATTTTGAATCCACTGCAATGTCACAAACTATGGCTGTTCCAAACACGGTGGTGCTTGACAGAGACAACACAGCTGGAAATGAGGATGCCAGACACATCTCCCTCAAAACACATCCAAAGGGCTGAGACACAGCACCCTCAGCAGACACATCCCATTCCTTTAGCTCCCTCCTGGGCCTGTGCTCTGTTCTCTGAGCAGTCTAGGATGGGTTGACTCATTCCTCAGTTTAACAGTGAGGGTAAGTGAATCCCTGAGAACTATGTGGCTGGTAGGTAGCAGAGCCAGGACAAGCAATTTGCTAGATTGATCCCCCAAACAATGACTGCCCTCCACATTCTACCCTTCAACTGTAATTCTTTTTTTTTTTTTTTTGCGGTACCGGGGATTGAACCCAGGGGCGTTCTGACTCCGAGCTACACTCCCGGACCTATTTTTTATTCTTTATTTTGAAACCGGGTTTCACCTGTTGCGGAGGGCCTCACTAAAGTAGCTGAGGCTGGCCGTGAACCCGGATCCTCCGGTCTCCGCCTCCCAAGTACTGGGATTATAAGCGTGCGCCACCATGCCCTGCTGTAATTCTTTTTTATTGGAGCTTGACAAACATAGCAAAGGCAGAATGTGCACTAATGATTTTTTTAATGGTACTAGGAATTGAATCCAGGGGCATTTTACCTCTGAGCTACACCCTCAGCCCTTTAT
>PVJS01054376.1:0-12981 GCA_004027185.1 Glis glis
AAAAGAAGTAAATTGAAGGATATTCTAGAAAACAACTGATGTATGTACACTTCTAATGAAATGTCAGTGTTTGAGAGAGGATGGAATGCTAAAGAATCATTCTATATATCTGTAACTATGACTAAGTAGGAGCATGTATTGTTCTCAGGAGACACAAAAGGAGGCACTTAAGGATAAACCATTGCAACCCTTACTCTCAGAATGGCTAAAAAAAGCACACACAAACAAACAAAACAATGAATACAAGGAGAATATCCATCAAAAGGAGAATGGCTTAATAAAAATAGCACATTTTTATGTAAACACTAAAAGAAATTATACAATGTGCTATTTTAAGTGGGAAACTTGAAAATATAAATAAATAAACACATGCCATATTTTTATGGAACATTTTGTTTTATTAAAATACCAAGCCTGGCATCGTGGCACACGCCTGTAAACCTAGTACTTCGGAGGCTGAGACAAGAGGATCACAGGTTCAAGAACAGCCTCAGCAACTTAGTGAAACCCTGTTTCAAAATAAAAAATAAAATTGGGCTGGAGGTATAGTTCAAAGATAGAATGGCCCTGGGCTCAATCCCCAGTACCACACACAAAAGAAAATAAATAAAATAATAAAACATCAAAACAGTGATACAACAGAGCAGGGTAACTGACGCACTGCCTACCTGTTGTCACTTCGGGTTTCCATGGCCACAGGATTTGGAGAGGCCCGATGTCCTGAAATGGGAATCAGGCTACTCCTCTCTGCAGGGTAATCAGGCTGGATCCGAGGTGAAGTGTGTGTGATCTGCTGAGGCACCACCTTGGCTACAAACAGGAAAGTCCAATTATACATTACCACTCATGTGCTGTGTGTGGTGGTGGGGTACTGGGGATCGAACCCAGGGGCATCTTACATCTGAGATATACCCCGAGCCCTTTTTATTTTTTATTTTGAAATAGGGTGTCTCTAGGTTGCTGAGCATCTCACTACATTGCTGAGGATGGCCTTGAACCTGTGATCCTTCTGTCTCAGCCTCCCAAGTACTGGGATTACAGGCATGCACCACCGTACCCGGCTAACTCATGTGCTTTTATTGGCATGCCAAAACATTCTTGGCCAGAAGCAATTTCACAAATGCTAACAGGTATAAGTCTGGGTTTTTAGTTTTAATCAAAATAAAAACTAAAAGATGCCTACAAAAGGTTCAACTGAATTATTTCAATCCAATAATCCACTAATATATTCATATTATGATTTGTCAGAGCCAGGTCAATACATAAACAAAAATATCAGCAACCAGGCCCTTTTCTCAACCTTGCTTCTTGGAGAACCCCCATATCCCTTCTGGGTGTTAAATTATTTAAAAGAACAAAAATCGAGCCGGGCGTGGTGGTGTACACTTGTAATCCCAGTACTTGGGAGGCTGTCACAGGAGAATCCAGGTTCGTGGCCAGCCTCAGCTACTTAGTGAGGCCTTCCGCAACTTAGTCCCTGTTTCCAAATAAAGAATAAAAATTAGGACTGGGGGTGTAGCTCGGAAGTAAAATGCCCCTGAGTTCAACCCCCAGTTCCGCAAAAAACAAAACAAAAAAAAACCAAAAATCAACAAAAACAGCAAAGACCTTGGACTGTATTTCGGAGTCAGGCTTTTTTTTTTTCTCTCCATGACCCAACAAATTCCTATTAGTAACAAATGCTGAATGTAAGATTGACTCTAACGTGGAGAAAGCAAGTACAACATGGGAACTGTCACTCAGGTGGTTTTAACATATCCTGCATACCCTGACATGCAAACCAATGCTCTGCAATCCTATCAGGTTTCCCTTCTCAAGTGTAGTACCTTTTTAGAGGATTCCTATTATGATGTAATAAATATCTGAATTACTACCTAAGAAAACACAACTAGAGCATTAAGCTGATGGAATTTAGGAATGAACATACTGATGTCCTCTGGTACTTTTGGTGAGTTTACTTTCAGTGTAATCTCTTAGGAAGACACAGCCTTTTAAATACAATTCTTCACAGTGGAGGGGTCAAGAGGAAATGAGACAGTGTTCAGGGCATAATACTCTTGTTACTGGTCTGTGTCTTCATAGCTACAGTTACCCTAATTAGGCTCCCAACTATAAAAATTCAGAGATTAGGCTTGGCTGTTCTTATAGCACGGAGGATAGCTTATGACACCCTCAGGCAAAGCCAGAAAATGGTATGAAATGACAAATATGGAACAATTGACAGTTGTGTATGTGTGGTGGGGGTGGGGGAGTGTATTGGGGATTGAACTCAGGGGCTCTGAGCTACATCTCCAGTTCATTTTATTTTTTATTTTGAAACAGGCTCTAAGTTGTCCAGGCTGTCCTTGAACCTTCGATCTTCCTGTTTTAGTCTCCCAAGTACTGGGATTATAGGTGTGTACCACCATGTCTGGCTCAATCCATAGTCTTATCCAACAAAAGTACATTAATGCTAAAACAATAGATACATATACGAAACAAACTTCCTTTCACAAAAGTGAATTAATTTGAGAGTATGATAAAGTTTGGTCTCTCCACTGCCAAGACATAGTGTGCGGTAACATGAGAAAGACCAGCAGCGGCATTCTCTCTGCTACAGGCCTTCTGTGGGGATGAGCACATACTTAAGGGCTGGCGCACCCTGCTTACCTGGAAGAAGACTGGGGACTTCTTGGGTCCTACCATTATTTGTCCTCAAAGTTTACTGAGGGGGTTAGAAAGCTGTAGGCTGTTTCTTATGTATAGGAAGGATGGAAGGGATTCTGTAGAAGGAAGCCACACCTCTATCTCAGGTTACCAGAGATAGTCAAACTTGTGATAGTTCAGTATGTCAGTGTGTAACCTTCACAAGAAGCAGCCTTACTTCTAAAAGTACATTATGTTAAAAATAGGGCAGCTAGAGCCAGGTGTGGTGGCCCACGCTTGTAATCCCAGTACTTGGGAGGCTGAGACAGGAGGATCACAAGTTTAAGGCCAGCCTCAGGAACTAGTAAGGCCCTCCACAACTTAGTGAGACCCTGTTTCAAAATAAAAGAATAAAATAGGGCTGGGAGTGTAGCTCTGAGGTAGAATACCCCTGGGTTCCATCCGCAGTACCACACAAAACAACAACAGTCAGGCGTGGTGGTGCACACTTGTAATCCAGTACTTGGGAGGCTGAGACAGGAGGATCGCAGGTTCACAGCCAGCCTCAGCTACTTAGTGAGGCCCTCTGCAACTTAGTGAGACTGGGGATTTAGGTTGGAGGTAGAATGCCCCTGGGTTCAATCCCCAGTTCCACAAAACAAAACAACAACAACAATAAAACAATATGGCAGCTATCTCTTATCTTTGGGACTACAGAATATTAAAATGACATGCAGTCTGGTATGGTGGTGCACACTTATGATTCTAGTACTTGGGAGGCTGAGACAGGAGAATCTCAGGTTCATGGTCAGCCTCAGCAACTTAGTGAGGCCCTCTGTAACTTAGTAAGACCCTGTTTCAAAATAAAGAATAAAAAATAGGGCTGGGGGTGTAGCTGAGAGATAGAATGCCCCAGGGTTTAATCCCCAGTACCCCCCCCCACAAAGATGACATGCTCACAATTACAAAACCAAAATGGAGAAAACATTGGAAACTAAAACCTGTGGCTCAATGGGTAAAAGAGAGCTGTGCTCTGCATTCTAGGTCTTAGCTTCTGCTTTGCAGATGGTAGAAGAGAGACATCAGCCCAGATGACAGGAGTGGGCAACCTAGGATCTGCAGGCCAATCCAGCCTGCTGCCTATTTCTATGTAGCCTGGGAGCTAAGAATGGGCTTATTGGGGGGGGAGGGATAAAAAAATATTTCATGGTACATGAAAATGATATGAAATTCGAAGTTCTCTGTCTATAAGTAAAGGCTCATTGGAACGCAGTCTCACAGATTTGTTTACATATGGTCCACAGCTGCTTTCATGATACAAAAGCAGATGCCAGCAGATACATCCACATGGACTAAAAAGTCTAAAATGTTTACTGTCTGGCCTTACAGAAAAAGTTTGGCAATCTTCATTCTTAATGACTAAAATCTGTTTGCTAGAAATATTTTGAAGATTTCAGAAAATACTCAAAAGTATACATATACTTAAAAAGAATAAGAACTGAGCATGGTGGCACACACTTGTAATCCTAGTACTTGGGAGGCTGAGGCAGGAGGAACATAGGTTCGAGGACAGCCTCAGGAATTAGTGAGACTCTCATCAACCTAGCAAGACCCTGTTTCAAAATAAAAATAAAATAGGGCTGGGGTATTGCTTGGAGGTAGAATGTCCCTGGGTTCAATCCCCCGTAACACACACACATAGGGCTGGGGGTGTTGCTTGGAGGTAGAATGCCCCTGGGTTCAATCCCCAGTAACACACACACACACACAGGGCTGGGGGTGTTACTTGGAGGTAGAATGCCCCGGGGTTCAATCCCCAGTAACACACACACACACACACACACACACACACATACACACGCATGCAATAAGAAAGCCTAAAAAAAAGAATTGCTAGCATGATCATGAAATATCTTGGGGAGCAGTCAGATGAACACTGAGGGTGATCAACTCGAGGTTTAATGCTCTTTCCACTGTTGCAGCACCCACGGATTTTTCCTGAACAGTCTATCAGATAAAGTGTGTAAGTCCTCCTTAATCCTGATCCTGCTTTTCCTATCGTTCTTATCTATGTCAGCAAAGTTAACTTATTTCCGTACAAGGCACACACAGAAGAGGTGCAGTGCGGTGAGTAAAGAAGTCAAAACCAGAATTCAAGTCTGAGTACTCAAAGATCCTTCCCCTCTTCTTTCCACTACCGTCAATACGATTTATATGACAAATAATAGTAACTCAAATTCAGTGTTGCTTTTAAAGTCAGCAATTAAAACAAAAACCAATCAATACTAGCTTATGACATAAAGGCCTGGCGAGAGGGGTTGAAAAATTCCTCCTGGGCTTCTGTGTGAAGGCCACATATCACTTACCAACTGGGATGTTTGAAGTGGTCACGGCAGTTGCGTGGGATGAATGGGAGGGCATTGTCATGGTAACAATTGTACTTGTGGGAGCTTGTGTGTGTGACACAGATCCTGAAAAGGAAAAAAGGAAATTCTTCAACAATGGCCTCTTTGCACACATTACAGATTCTTAAACACCTTGGAAAAAGTAATAGAGTTTTCTAGTCTACTGTTTCTCTCTGATGGTAAGAAATGAAAAATAAACTCACCACTTATGCTTGCTGGGAAGAAGAGCAGGGTCAGTGACTTACCAGCTGTGGTTGCTGAAGGAAGGGTGTTGGTTGCCAAAATGGGTGCTACTGTTGCTGCAGCCACCGGTGTGCCAGTACTGAAGATGGTTTTCTGTGGGGGGAAACCGCAACACAGAGTTAAAAACAAGAACATTTCCCACTCCATCCAATCTAAACAAAAAAAAAAAATCACTGCCTTCATACTGCGTAGTCCTGAGTGAGTTGCATACAGTTCTGGGTCTACCCCACAAGACACACAGGTGTTTCTTCACCTCTGCTTTTACCTGAGCCATCGTATGAAGCTGCTGCTTTGGCGTCCCTAAAGCAGGGTGAGATGGTAGTGTGATTCTTGTTGTCACGTCCCGCGACTGGGCAGGACGCTGAATACTAATTGCTGCAGATGGTGGATGCTGAAGAGACAAAGTAGGCCGACTGAAAGGACAGAAAAGATATGTGATTTATAACTCGTGCATAGACACAATGTAAGCAGTCAAGGTCCTTTACTATCTTATGCTAGATTATAGTCATACAAATTGTATTTTTTCATAGGCCTGTGAAGTCCACAGTTAAACCAATATTTGGTCTTTAGTACCACAAGTAAATGGCCATCGAGTTTCGCTCATGAAACTGCTGTCTCATTTTATTTTTATTTTTTTGCAGTACTAGGGATTGAACCTAGGGGCATTCTACCTCCGAGCTACACCCCCAGCCCTATTTTTATTCTTTATTTGAAACAGGGTCTCACTAAGTTGAGGAGGGCCACACTAAGTAGCTGAGGCTGGCCGTGAACCTACAATCCTCCTGTCCCAGCCTCCCAAGTACTGGGATTACAAGCATGCACCCGGCTTTGCCATTTCATTTTAAAGAGGTACCAATATGTACCAGGAACTGAGTACATTAATCCTTAGTCATGATGCAGTTAATCAACACTCCATAACAATCCTTTTTTTTTTTTGCGGTACCGGGGATTGAACCCAGGGGCATTCTACCTCTGGGCTACACTCCCAGCCCTCTTTTTTTATTCTTTATTTTGAAACAGGGTCTCACTAAGTTGCAGAGACTTAGTAGCTGAGACTAACCGCGAACCTGGATCATCTGGTCTCAGCCTCCCAAGTACTGGGATTACAAGTGTGTGCTACCATGCCCAGCTTCCTTAACAATCCTTTTTTTGGTGTGTGTGGTGCTGGGGATTCACATGCCAGGCAAGTGCTCTGCCACTGAGCTACACTCCAGCTCTGTATAACAAGCTTGAGTGAACATTATTATAATAGGCCGGGCATGGTGGTGCACGCTTGTAATCCCAGTACTTGGGAGGCGGAGACCGGAGGATCTGGGTCTGCGGCCGCCTCAACTAGTTAGTGAGGCCCTCCACAACTGAGTGAGACCCTGTTTCAAAAAGAATAAAAAAATAGGGCTGGGGGTGTAGCTCGGAGGTAGAGTGCCCCTGGATTCCATCTCTAGTACCAAAAAAAAAAAAAATTAAACTTCACTCTGGAAAAATCTGAAGATATATAATAAGGTTCTCACATTATGAATTTTTGATAACTTTGCTGAGGTAAGATTACAGGCAATCATAATTAACAGCAGTTAACCTGTGACCCTTGAAGCACTGACCTTCCCCCTGATTAATCTTATTCCTTAACAGATGGAAGAGTGGTTTGTTTTTATTTTTATTTTTTTGGTGGTACTGGGGTTTGAACCCAGACCCAGAGGCATACTACCTCCAAGCCATACCCCCAAGCCCTATTTATTTTGTTTTGTTTTGAAACAGGGTCTTGCAGGTTGCTCAGAGTCTTGCTAAATTGCTGAGGCTGGCCTTGAGCGGATCCTCCTTTCTCAGCTTCCCAAGTATTGGGATTACCATGCCTGTTGGAAGAACATTCTTGAAATTATACAAAATTACAGTTATGACTGACTAATGATTGAAAGAGATATCAACTCAGACAGCATGCCAAATTAACTGGTAGCAATGGCAAGAAAATGCAACAAAGTAGAAAATGCAACAGTGGCAAGAAAAAATGACAATTTAACAAAGCTGGTTTCTCTAACCACATTGGGGAAATGGACTATTTAATAAATGGTGCTCAAAAAAATGTGTAGGCATTTGGGAGAAATAAAATTGAATCATTACCTCAACACAAGCCTGGCGTGGTGGCACATGCTTGTAATCCCAGTACTTGGGAGGCTGAAACCGGAGGATCCGGGTTCACAGCCAGCCTCAGGTACTTAGTGAGGCCCTCCGCAACTTAGTGAGACCCTGTTTCAAAATAAAGAATAAAAAAATAGGGCTGTGAGTATAGCTCAGAGGTAGAATGCCCCTGGGTTCAATCCCCAGTACTGCAAAAAACAACAACAACAACAACAACAACAACAAAAAAGCCCCTCAACACAGCGTACCAGGATTTATACTAAAAGTATCAAAGATTTAAGGCAACTAAAAATATACACGAAAAAAGACATATGAGAATTACTTTCTTTTTTTTTTTGGGTGCTGGGGGTTGAACCCAGGGGCATTCTACCTCCAAGCTACACCCCCAGCACTATTTTATTTTTTCTTTATTTTGAAACAGGGTCTCACTAACTTGCAGAGGGCCTCACTAAGTAGCTGAGGCAAGGTTCAAACCTGCAATCCTCCTCTCAGCCTTCCAAGTACTGGGATTACAAGTGTGTGCCACCACGCCTGGCTCTACTTTCTAACTGTACAAAGATCCCAGAGCTGGGGATGTGGATCAGTAGTACAGTGCTTGCCTAGCATGCATGAAGCCCTGGGTGCAATCCTCAGCAATGAAAAACAAACAAAGAAACAAAAAAAACTGAAAAACCTTCAAAATCTGAAAGCTATAAAAGAAAATACTGATAATTTTGACTATGTGAACAAACAAATAAGCAAATATCCTACATGGCAAAACACACTATATACAGACAAAAGTATAATTTTCCTGCTGGGCGTGGTGGCACACGCTTGTAATCTCAGTACTTGGGAGGCTGACATTGCAGGATCCAGGTTCGTGGCCAGCCTCAGCTACTTAGTAAGGCACTCTATAACTTAGACCCTATTTCAAAATAAAGAATATAAAATAGGGCTGGGGGTGGAGCTTGGAGGTAGAATGGCCCCTGGTTCAATCCCCAGTACTGCAAAAAAAAAAAAAAAAAATCTTCCTAACTTACTAAGAGTTCCTAGAAATGAATAAGAAAAATAACAGCCTAATTGAAAAGGCAAAGAATATGAACGGCCAGTTCAACAAAAAAGAAAACACAAATGGATCCTTAAGAAAAGATGTTCATGCCGGGTGTGGTAGCGCACGCTCCAGTACTTGGGAGCCTGAGACCAGAGGATCGCAGCCAGCCTCAGCTACTTAGGCCCTCTGCAACTTAGTGAGATGCTGTTTCCAAATAAAGAAATAAAATAGGGCTGGGGGTGGAGCTCGGAGGTAGAATGCCCCTGGGTTCAATCCCCAGTGCCAAAAAAAAAAAAAAGAAATGCGATTTAAAATACAAAGAGATATTTTTGTTCACCTAACAGATTGTAATTGTGGAAGAAGTATAAACTGGTATAAACCCTAAGAAAGGCAATTAGAAGGTAGATATTAAAATTACAGCTGGATGTGGTGGTCCACACCTATAATCCCAGCACTTGGGAGGCTGAGACAGGAGGATCACAGGTTCGAGGAAATTGTCAGAAACATAGTGAGACTCTCAGCAACCCAGTGAGGCCTTGTTTAAAAAACAAAACAAAACAAAAAAGGGCTGGCGGTATAGCTCAGAGGTAGAATGCCCCTGGGTTCAATCCCTAGTACCACACACAAAAAATTAAAAAACTAAAAATAAGCCGGGCGTGGTGGTGCACGCTTGTAATCCCAGTACTCGAGAGGCTGCGACCGGAGGATCCAGGTTCGCGGCCAGCCTCAGCTACTTAATGAGGCCCTCTGCAACTCAGTGAGACCCTGTTTCAAAATAAAGAATAAAAAAATAGGGCTGGGGGTGTAGCCAGGAGGTAGAATGCTCCTGGGCTCAATCCCTGGTACCACAAAACAAAACAAAAAAAATTACAATTGCATGTTCCCTGTGATCACTTTTGGGAATTTACACTTGCACACATGCATAGTGACACAAGTATAAGGCTATTCACTGTGATATTATCTATGATAGTCAAGAACTGGAAACAACCTCAACTTCATCTGTACAAGGGATTGCTATGCTGCTACAAGAGTGATGGAATTCTTTTTTTTTTTTTTCTCAGTTTGGGATTACAAGTGTGCATCACCACGCCCGGCTAAGAGTGACGGAATTCTATGTGCTAAGTGGAAAGCTTTCAATATGTTATATGGAAAAAAGCTTCAGTATATGTTACATGGAAAAAAGCAAAGAGGCATATATAAATTAAACATTCTTTTGGGTAAAAAAAGATAAAAATAAGAACTGCATTTGAAACTAACTGTATCTGCAAAAAAACACTAGGATACCCAAAAAGCTGCAAACAGGTTGCCTTAGAAAGGCAATGGGCTCTCTCATGTCCTTGCTACCAAGATGAAAAAAAGAAAAAAAGGAGCAATGGTTGTCCTGAAAAGGACTGCAGCCATGTACAGCCTACTGGCTACATGGCCAAACGCCCTGGATGTGTGCCCAAGGACAAAGCCATGTGCAGCACACAGGTTAGGAAGCAGTTTTGTGAAGCCAGGAAGACAGAACATGTCCACCCCATGATTATCAAAGCCACTGGAAGGAGCTGGGTCCTTAAGGACTGAAGAAAACTATTCTCTGAAAATTATACTTTCAATTTAATTAAAAGAAACATAGGAACTTGGTAGATGGGCGACAGAAGGGAGAATAACTGTGTGTGTGTGTGTGTGTGTGTGTGTGTGTGTGTGTGTGGTCCTGGGGATTGAACCCAAGGGCATTCTACCTCCGAGCTACACACCAGATTGATTTTTTTTTGTGTGTTACTGGGGATTGAACCCAGTACCATTCTACCTCTGAGCTACACCCCCAGCCCTATTTTTTATTCTTTATATTGAAACAGGGTCTCATATTTAATATGCTACATTTTCTGAAAGAAAGTAGTGAAAATAAGGAAAACTGTGAGTTTATATGTGTATATACCTTCTTTTGCAAAAAGCAACTGGGAGAGGATATAACATAAAATACAATGGTGACCTACCAAAACCAGACGGCAATGTAGAAGGGGACAGGAAGTTGTGCGAGGCAGCTTTGACTTTGAAAAACAAAGTAGACTAATAATTGTAATAATGAATTAAATTATAATGAAGAAATACTGGAGGATAACCAAAAAGCTAAGAGTATGTTATCTTATAATGCAAAAGAAAAGGAACATGGGAAATTGGTATCTGTGGGACAAAAGAGAATGATACTCCTCACTGTAAACCCTTTTATACTTTTATATTTTGGAAATGTGGATATAAATTAGAATAAAGATATAAATAAATTAGAATAAAGAATAAAGGGCATGCACACCTGTAATACCAGTACTTGGGAGGCTGAGGCAGGAGAATCATGGGTTCAAGGCCAGCCTCAGCAACTTAGAGAGGCCCTGTTTCAAAATAAAAAATAAAAAAGGCTGGAGGTATAGCTCGGAGGTAGACTGTCCCTGGGTTCGATCTCCAGTACCAAAAAAAAAAAGGAAAGAAAAGAAAAAAGAAAATGTTACTAAGTATCCCTCAGGGAAAAGACTCATTTCAAGTGACTTTCAAACATTTAACCACCCAGGTTAGTGGGATCTAGTCTGAAGACAAAGATAAGTGAAGTAGGTTCACTCAGTAGTCTTGTTACTAGTAGTAATCTACAGAAAGTAAGGGGCAAAATGTCATATGACAAGTAACTTATGACTTTGCATCATTACTCTGAAACTAGTTTTTTATCTATAATATGATGAAAAAAGTAGCTACATTAATATCTTTAAGGAAATACGGTTTTTAGTGCAAGAAAAAAGATACACAAATAAATGTGCACACTAAATTTCATTTCCACAGAATAACCCCAAAGTAATGACACCCAGAAGCAATGAGCACCCAGATCTTGGCTTCTAAATACTGCGTGCCACTAAAAGGAATCAAGGATCTTGGAGAAATGGCTGATTTCAAGACTGCAGAAACTGAAAAAGTAAGAACGTCTGAAACATCATGTAGTAGAAAGAAGACTAACAGGAGTTATCAAAAGCATACCCAAGCCAGCTCAAAGTTCTCTTAGGGCAACTGGGAGAAAAAATAAGGGACTCTGATTAAGACCACTGAATAACTGTAATATCCATGAGTCCATGGTGTGAAAACCTCCTCTATCAAAAAACAAGGTCAGAGAGACCAAGTCAGGTCACTCAGCTAGAAAGTGCTCCCTAATCTGCTGGCTTAATCCTATATTGTTTCTCCCAGTGATAAGTGGTGGTGTTTTCTAAATAGCCTGAAAGGCAACTCTAGGGACAGAGACCCAATTTAGTAACTTGACATCTATAAAAAATAATGATTAATTTCCAAAAAGTGGCCTGTGATCATCCTCTGGTGTTCAGCTGGGCCCTTGTCTGACTTCTTTGGAATAAAGACAACAGGACTACATGCAAAGATTACCAGTTTCATATTTTCTCCTCTCAGAGAACAGTAATGAGGAAAACAGAAGGAGTGTAGTCTCCATCTTTGGCAAAACTAGGAAACACGTAAAGTCACAAGCCACAGGACGTATAGCAGAACTAGCAAAGACAGTGATAACTAAACAGGGATGCAGGAGCCAATGGACACAGGATTTCCAGAGCTTCAGGGATAAAACCCAGAAAACATAAGTCTCCAAAGTGAGGAGGACACGGTGACACAGGAAAGCAGTCTTTTGTTTGTACCAGTGGGAAGAGAGCTGGAGGCAGGATCTGGACCAGTTCAAGGGTTAAGGAAACGGTGTAGGGTTGGACCAGCAATTGTACTGATACAGATTAAGTGGAGAACACAGTGTGTGGTAAAATCTGGAGAAGAGAGAAGCTTTGCCATTTTGAGTGGTCTGTCTTACTGGTAGGAGAGAAGTAGTGGCAAAGAAAACTCAAACACAGGATACTGAGTCATTTGGAAAATTTCTCCTTATCCAGCATATAGCTGAGGCTACAAGAACCATGACAAAGAGCTGACCCAGAATAAACAAAATCCAATTAAAGATGAGAACTCAGGAGGGAACCAGCATAGGATCTTTTCTTCTTTTCTTGGTACTAGGGACTGAACCCAGGGGCATTCTACTTCTGAACTATACCCACAGCCCTTTTTATTTTTTATTTTTTTGAAACAAGGTCTCTCTAGGTTGCTGAGTCTCACTAAATTGCTGAGGCTGGCCTCTTCCTGTCTCAACCTCCCAGGTACTGAGATTACAGGTGTGTGCCATGCCTGGCAGGATCTATTTAAAAATGTTGTAAGAGTGGAAAGAAATGGGAAACACAGTAGAAAGGCTTTCACTGGGCAGATGAAAATTGTGCCAGGGATTTTAAAAACTTAATGAAATAGCTGCTTCTATGAAATGAAATTACAAAGATGTAAGATCTCAGGGGAGCCAGGCATGGTGGCGCACGCGTGTAATCCCAGTACTTGGGAGACTGAGACCAGAGGATCCAGGTTCGCGGCCAACCTCAGCTACTTAGTGAGGTCCTCTGCAACTTAGTGAGACCCTGTTTCAAAATAAAGAATAAAAAATAGGGCTGGGGGTGTAGCTTGGAGGTAGAATGCCCCTGGGTTCAATCCCCGGTACCG
>PVJS01054377.1:0-12981 GCA_004027185.1 Glis glis
CTATCCTCCCCAAATCCATGTCCAACCAAAACCTGCGAACGTGACCTTATTTGGGAAAAGAATCTCTGCAGATTTAATGGAGTTAAAAGGCTGGATTAAAGTACATCCTAATATGATGAATAGTGTTCTTAGAATAAGAGAGAAATTTAAATACAGACTCAGCAGCAAACTCCCTGTGAAGATGGAGGCATGACCATTGGAGTGACACAGCTGCAGGCCAAAGAAGGCTAAGGACTGATGGCCATGACCAGAAGCCAGGAAGAGGCAAGGAAAGATTCAACCCAAAGTCTAAGGGAGAACAAGGAGCATGGCCCTGTTGACACCTTGAATTTTGGAGACTACTCCAGAATTGTGAGAAAAAAAATTGTCATTATTTTAAGTCACTCAGGTTGTGGTACAATTACATATCGCTTAACAACACAGAATGGTTCTGAGAAATGTTATTAGGCAGTGCTGTCACTGCAAACATCAGAGAGTATACTTCTACAAACCTAGATGGCAAAGCCAACTACATGTCTAGGCTATATGGTATACACTGGCATATATGCAATCCATCTTTGACCAAATGTTGTTATGTGGTACACTGTTAAGGCAGTACACTGACTGTACTTTGAGCAGTGCTAGGAAAGCAATGAAAGTGCACATTACCTTAAGTGTTAGGGGATAATCAAGAGTAAGGAGGAGGCAGGCTTAGTCCTGGAAGGCTTCCTAGAAGCTGTGAGCTTGAGAGAAGTTTCTAAAAGCAGGAAGAACATAGCCTGGGAAGGAAGAGAACAGGGGACAAATGGCATCTGTGTTGACCAGAACACAGAATCCCTCCTGGGCCAGGCGATAACAGGGCATCCACATGTGCATAAAGATGTGGAAGACTTATCATGGCTGCTTAGTGCAAGGAGATACCACTTTTTTTTTTGTGGTACTGGGGATTGAACCCAGGGGCGTTCTACCTCCGCGCTACGCCCCTGGACCTATTTTTTTTATACTTTATTTTGAAACCGGGTCTAACGAAGTTGCGGAGGGACTCACTAAGTAGAGAGGGAGAGAGAGACAGGGAGAGAGAGAGAGAGAGACAGGGAGAGAGAGAGAGAGAGAGAAAGCGCGAGCTGAGGCTGGCCGCGAACCGGATCCTCTGGTCTCTGCCTCCCAAAGTACTGGGATTACAAGCGTGCGCCACCACGCCCGGCGAGATACCACTTTAAAACAAATGTAAGGGCAAAAAATCAGAAAAATGGATAACGGTGAGATTTGGAAAGGGCATGGTAACCAGAAAACCCATGGGCCTTGCTGGTGGGAACGGGGACCAGCACAGATATTCTAGAAACCACCTGGGAGCACTTGGGTAGATTGGTGTGTGTTTCTCCCATGAGATCTGAGGATGTTCCCTGGGCACCAGCTGTGGGGTGGGGAACTGCAGACAACTTGGATGAGTGTCTGTGAGTGGCAGAGCAGTGGGGGTCAAAATACTAGGCACTTGCAAACAGATATCTGCCCTAGGGCAGCTGGAAGCAACAACACCGATGTGGCAGCACAGAGACATCTAGATACATGATCCTGAATCAGACATTAAGAAACAGAAGGGCATAACACCATTTAGAAAAATTACATATGCTCTCTACATATTTTGCAAGGATATGTGATGTTTAATGATGTATCAAGAATGAATACTTCACAAAAGGGATGTACTTAATACCATGCAATTGTACACTAAAAAAATAGTTAAGACAGTACATTTTAGGTTATGTGTATTCTACCACAGGGAAAAAATTGGAAAAATAAGAATGGGTGATGGAGATAGACGGGGAAGGTGAACAGAAACTAATACAGAGCAAAATGCAAAAGGAGCATTGCACACTTGCCATGGTGATGATGGGCTGGAACCTGAGAGCAAGACGAACTCCATTCTGTGCAGCAGAGAGCTGAGAGGAAAAGGCCAGGCAGACAAGCATGGTGGCTGTGCACACGTGACCCTCAAGGAAATAGTGACTCTCCCCCTCCCCAGCAAAAACACACTTTTCCATGGAACTACTTCAAAATACACTATTGAGTCACTTTGAACTCCATCAGATGTAACAGTGACAGGAAAAAGATAATGAAACCTATTGTGAAGGGTTTTTTCTTTTTTTTTAATTGGTGCATTGTAATCATACATCTTGATGCAGTTCAGGGTGATATGGGAATATTCACACACAGTACTCATTAAGCCCTCCCCCAGTTCCCACCTGACTCCCTCTCCCTCTCCACCTTCCTGTGCTCAGCACAGTGATTGGCTTTGATAAGTTTGTGTATGTAAAACATGTCCATTGAGGTGTTTCCCTCTTCAAGTCTTCCTTCCCCTCCCATCTCCCTCAGTTAGGTCCCCTCCTTCACTCCACTAGGGAAGTGACTCTTCCTTTGTCTGGAGTCACTGTTGTGTCCCAATTTCTCCCTAGCTTCTGCATATGAGGGAGAACATTAGACCTTTCACTTTTTGTGACTGACTAATCTCACTTAGCATAATATTCTCTATTTCCATCCATTTCCCTGCAAATGACATAATTTTGTTCTTCTTTATGGCTGAGTAGAATTCCATTGTGAAGTTTAAGTAATGGTATTTTTCAATTTTTCTTTCTTTTTTATTTTGGTACTGGGGATTGAACCTAGGGGTGTTCTACCTTTGAGCTAAACTCTCAGCCCTTTTTGTTTTGAAATGTATCTCGCTAGGTTGCTGAGGCTGGCCTCAAACCTGTGACCCTCCTATCTCAGCCTCCCAAGTACTGGGATTACAGGCATGTGCCACCACACCTGGCTAATAATGGCATTTTTCAAACCTAATTTAGAAGCTGGGTGCAATGGCATATGCCTGTGGTTCCAGCTACCCAGGATGCTGTAGCAGGAGAATGGCTTGAGCCCAGAAGTTTGAAACCAGCCTAGACAACATAAAGAGAACCTGTCTCAAAAATAATCCCCCCGGCTGGGCGTGGTGGTGCACACTTGTAATCCCAGTACTTGAGAGGCGGAGACCGGAGGATCCGGGTTCGCGGCCAGCCTCAGCTACTTAGTGAAGCCCTCCACAACTTCGTGAGACCCAGTTTCAAAATAAAGGATAAAAAATAGGGCCGGGGGTGTAGCTCAGAGGTAGAACGCCCCTGGGTTCAATCCCCGGTACTGCAAAAAAAAAGTAAAAAATAACCCCCCCAAAGCAAAACCTATAGGAAACTTTCAACTATTTAAATGACAGAGAACCCAAAGACCCAAGAAATTTCAATACTGGATTTCTTAAACATTTGGATAAGTAATTCTTAGAGGGAAAATAAACAAGGTAGGGGATGGGATCCTGGAATAGAAAAAGGGACATTAGGGGAAAACTAAGGAATTCTGAATAATATATTCCAAATAATATATTCTGAATAATATTTAATTCTGAATAATATTTAATAAAAACACATCAAGAGTGCTGTGATGATTGTAACAAATGTTCTAGTCTAATGTAGGATGTCCATAATAGGGGGAACAGAGGAGGAATATGGGAACCCTATTTGTGCTATTTTTGCAAATTTTCTATAAATCTAAATTTTCTAAAATTATTTTTAAGCCCAGAGCTAGGGATATAGCTCAGTGGCAGAGTGCTTGCCAGCATGTGTAAGGCCCTGAGTTTGAGACCCAGCTTCCAATACACTGCTTGGGTTTTAAAATATATATATATATATACTTCTATTGGTGCATTGTAGTCTCACATCATAATGTAGTTCAGAGCGATAGGTTTTAAGAGGACAGAAGTTCAGGTGGTCAAGGCAAGTGAGACTCCAGGATAATCAGCTCAGCGTTTCTAGAATAAGCTTGTCTGAGGCACCCTGGATAGTCCCCGTGAAAGGCTTCTCCTGGTGGACTTGGCTTCTCTCATTGGGAGGAAAGTGTGGGTTCTGTATCTAGCCTATGATCCTCCTCAAAATGTCACTCTGTGAGTCCACTTCTCAGTACCCCACAGGTAGACCTGGACCAATCATTACCATGTGAGGGAGTGACACTGCCAGATACTGCTATTCAAGCTGAAAACTTGGTCGTCACCCATATTACCGCTGTCCCCTCAACACCCACATACAACCTACCAAAGAGGCCAGTCAGTTCAACTGAATTTCACATCCAGACAGTTCTCTCTGCTCACAGCTGACACCCTGGCCTTTGCCCAGGCGCTGTCATACTTCTCTCTAGTTCACTTCCCTTTGTTTTTTATCTCATACCTAAATGTACCTCCAGTGTCCCCTACATAAGTGTTATTGTGTCTGGATTTTCTCTATGTGCTCTACTGATCCATCAGAAAAGACCCTTCATGGCACCCTGAATGTCTGCCAGTCCGTGGCCAGCCTATCAGAAGATGGCATGTGCTCCTGTCACTACCTCCAGCCAAGACCTCCAGATAAGCCCTATCTCTCCTTTCCTCAAAAAAGAGCTGACCCGGGCATGGTAGCTCACACCTATAATCCCAGTACTTAGGAGGCTGAGACAGGAGGATCACGGATTCAAGGCCAGCCTCAGCAACTTAGCAAGAGCCTCAGCAACTTAGTGAGACCCTATTTCCAAATAAAAAATAAAATAGGGCTGCAAGTGTAGCTCGGAGGTAAAAAGCCCCCTGGTTCAATCCCCAGTACAAAACCATAAAATAAAATGAAATAAAGAGCTCTTCCATATCTTTCACATTAAAAAGAGAGGAAAATAATCAGACGCCCTCTTGGAGAAGTTTCCTTTGAAAATGGCTGTCCATACAAGCAAGCAGACTTTTAAAAACCCATTTTAAATATGTTTGTATCTTTGGCCTTTTGGAAGAAGAGGAGGGAAGGAAGAGAAAGGACTGACTGAGCAGGTTGTTCTCATTCTCACCACTGGTGAGGCGTTTGATTTCCTAAGTATTAATCAAAATCACTCTTGATTATAGCAAAAACAACCTTTGCTATAATTTTAATGCAATTAACGAGAATATATGGTAATTCTGAGCAATCTTGCTCTTGAGATTAAAGAACAGCCTGCCAGGAAACATACGAATAAAGCTTTAAGATCAAAATTTGCATAATTAGGTTTCTCCCCTGCTCAGCCCACCCCCACCCCCAGCTTCTCTGGCTATGATAAGTTCTGTTGAAAAAGATGCTCAAAGTCCGCAAGATACAGTCTGGAATATCAATGCCCCTTTCCAGAAACATGGTCATGTTTGGACACCGCATCCCTGACAAACTAACAGATAGCCAATGACAGGTAGACAAATTATATAGTGCAGAGGTTTTGAGCCATACTTTCAGAGGTGGGAGCAAAACCGTAGCAAGGCCTTCCAGTTTATGAAACTGCTCCCTGGGATTTTAGCACCATGCAAGTTTGTATATCCTGCTCTGTGGAAGCATCATATCTATTCGTGTGTGTGTGTGTGTGTGTGTGTGTGTGTGTGTGTGTGTGTGTGTTACTGGGGATTGAGCCTAGGGGCATTCTACCTCTGAGATACACCCCCAGCCCTTTTATTTTTTTTATTTAAAACAGGGTCTTGCTAAGATCCCGAGGCTGGCCTCGAATCTGCAATCCTCCCATCTCACCCTCCCAAATATTGGGATTACAGGCCACCACACTGGACTTCTTGAGAAATCATCAAAGCCTGAAATGACAGGTTTTGCTTATGAAGCATGTTTTAGTGCCTGATCACAACAGACATCCTCATTCCCAAAAAGGCTCTACCGCCTACATCCATCCTTTAACAGGGGCTATGACAGCAAGAGGCCTGCTCCAACCCCTGCACCACACCCCCATCCTACCAACCTGAGAATCACTAACCCTCTGGGGAGGGCCTGCACTGATCCAGGTGGGGAGAAAGGTATTGAGGAGTCATTTTCCTGAAGGTTTAACAAGCAGAATAGTGCACACACACTCTGTGGAGGGAGAGATGTGAGGTGGAGGGAGAGATGTGAGAAGTGCTGGAGTGAAGGATGGGTGAGCATTCAGCAGACCCAGGGAGACAACTCCTACCCCAGCCCTCCAGCCTGCTCCCACAGACTTTTTCATTTGGTTCCACCCACGAGAAGATCTTTAACATTTAAAATCATGTAAATGTCAACTGTCCCATTTCCTCTTAAATAAGTTATTCTTGGACGTGCAGTAAGGATTAGGCTGAAAGGTTAATATTCTTTGATCAGAAGGCTTGCAACAAACAGGAGTTATCACTTTTGTTATTTGCTGCTCTCAGAACAAAACACAGAGAAGTGAAGATGGGAACAGTGGCCTTTTTTTACACAGAAATTCAAGCAATCTATAACTCCACACCAGAGGCTGCTTGAATAACTAAAAAATTATCTCCTGACTTCCTGTTCAGGCAGTCATATCTATATCTTCTTCTTTCCAAACTCCTAGAAAGTATCAGAAAAGGAGCACATGAGTGAGTACTTTCTCTTTTTTAAAATTTTTGGTACGGGGAATTGAACCTAGGGGCATCCTACCAGTGAGCCACACCCCCAGCCCTTCTTATTTTTTATTTTGAAACAGGGTTTTGCTAAGTAGCTGAGGCTGTTCTCAAACCTGCAATCCTCCTGTCTCAGTCTCCCAAGTACTGGGATTACACGCATGCACCACCACTCCTGGCACACATGCTTTCATAAAAATACTGGACACAGGAAGAAGTCAGGAGAGCATCAGCAATCTAAAGATTAAGATGAACTTCCAGAACAATGAAGATAGATGGAATCAGAATAACAAGAAAATTCAAGTCAGAGGAGCAGTGTGCCACCAAATATTCAATAAGATGTAGAGAACAAGCCGGGCATGGTGGCGCATGCTTGTAATCCCAGTACTTTGGGAGGCGGAGACTGGAGGATCCAGGTTCGCGGCCAGCCTCAGCTCGCAATCTCTCTCTCTCTCTCTCTCTCTCTCTCTCTCTCTCTCTACTTAGTGAGGCCCTCTGCAACTTCGTGAGACCCAGTTTCAAAATAAAGGATAAAAATAGGGCCGGGGGTGTAGCGCGGAGGTAGAACGCCTCTGCGTTCAATCCCCGGTACCGCAAAAAAAAAAAAAAAAGATGTGGAGAACAAGAATTCCCCCACAGCTGGTGGGAGTATAAAGTGGTACAACCACTTTGGAAAACTATAGCAGTTTCTTAAGGAGTTCTACATTGATACCCCATGAATCAGCAAACTGCTTGTTAGGTTTTGTCTATGAAAAACCTTGTACAAAAGTGTTCATAGCTGGGCGTGGTGGCGCACACTTGTAATCCCAGTACTTGGGAGGCTGAGATAGGAGGATCACAGGTTCACAGCCAGCCTCAGCTACTTAGTGAGGCCCTCCGCAACTCAGTGAGACTCTGTTTCAAAATAAAAAATAGGGCTGGGGGTGTAGCTCAGAGGTAGAATGCCCCTGAGTTCAATTCCTGCTACCGCAAAAAAAAAAGAAAAGTGTTCATAGCTGCTTCATTTGTAATAGCTATAAACTGAGAACATCCCACAGTAGGAGAATGGATAAGCAAACCCAAATCTATCCATTCAATGGAGAACTCGGCAATACAAAGGAATGCCGAACCCTAAATGGCATGGATGGACCTTGAAAACATCATGCTGCATGAAAAAGACACACACAAAAGAAGAATATGGTTTCCTTTTTATGAAATTCTAGAAGTGATACAACCTATAAGATGTGTGGTAAAAATCAGATCACTGATCAGAAGTAGTGGCACATACCTGTAATCCCAGTACTTGGAAGGCTGAGACAGGAGGATCACAGATTTGAGACCAGCCTCAGCAACTTAGTGAAACCCTGTTTCAAAATTTTAAAAAGGGGGGCTGGGGGTGTTGCTCAGAGGTAGAATGCCCCTGGTTCAATCCCTAGTACCACACACACAAAAAAGAAATCAGCTCACTGATTGCTTGGGCAGGGAGTGGGGAAGTAATGTAAGTGAACTTTCTGGGGTGATAAAAATTGTTCTGTCTTGATACACACTCATCAAAGCTGATTGAACCTAACGATCTTAATATCTTAGCATGTTACCATATGCGAATTATACCTCAATAAAAGGATATTTGAAAATCATACTAGAACTGCATGAACAAAAATTTTAACACAGGAACAAAGCAGACTAGTGAGGATCCCAATAGCTGAGCATTTTCCTGTATGTAAACTCCAAAGAATGCTTAAGACCTCTACTAGATATGACTGAAAGCCAAACAAAAATACCACTGAAGAACACAAGACTTGAACAAAGAAAAAGACAGTAGGTTATGGATAGGAAAATGCAACATCACAAAACTGACAATTCTCCTGGTAATCTCTAAATAATACATGTTTCCAATACAAATAGTAATAAGAAAAGATATGGGAAGGGGCCAAGTTCAGGTACAGTCCCTTCTCAGGAGGCATAGAAACTGGGTGGCAGATTCCCACCACATCCTCATAGGGGCAGGAAAGGGAGGGGGACCCAGGAGAGTAACTGTTCCCTCACTCCCCGTGCTTTTCCTTCCCTGCAGAGAGGTTGGACACCTCCCCTCTAAAGAAACTGAGCAAGCCGGGGGGCACACACCTGTAACCCCAGTACTTGGGAGGCTGAGACAGGAGGATTGCAGATTCAAGGCCAGCCTCACTAACTTAAGTGAGATCATTTAAACATTTTAAAAAATAAAGGGCTAGGGAGTGTAGCTTGAAGGTAGAATGCCCTTGGGTTCAATCCCCAATAGAAAGTGAGAGAGGGAGGAGAGGGAGGAAGGAAGGTGAGGAGCTGGATCCTGAGTGGGCCTGGCACCTAGAAGTGGTGTCTGGTCATGTGGCCCCAGCATAATAGAGCCTTCCCCCCACACTGTAACCACTCCCATCTGAAAGGCCTGCAGCCCACCTCCCAGCCGGCTTTCCACTGGGAAATACCGCCACAAGCCACCAGAGCCACTGAAAAAAACCTGCAACCTCTTTTCATTCATCTAACATCTATTACCAATAAGCATGACCAGGTGTCCATCACTAATCTCAGCCCGTGAAAACATCCTCAAACAAGTGGTCCAGTTACACAAACAAATACCATCCAGTCATAAAAAGGAATGAAATACTGACCCATGCTGTAACCTGGATATACCTTGAAGACTCTGTTGCTAAGTGAAACAGCCAGTCACAAAAGGACATATATATGATTCCATTTGTATGAATAGAGAAATCCATAAAGAAAAAGTAGATTATTAGTCACCTAGGGTTGATGGGGGTTGGGGGAATGCATGGAGAATGTGGAGTTACTACTTGGTGGACATGATCTCTTTTGGGGGTGATGAAGATGTTCTGGAACTGGTAAAGGATGCACAACCTTTTGAATGTACTAAATGCCACTGAATTGTGCACTTTAAAATGGTGAATTATCTCCCAAGTTTTTAAAAGCCATTAAAAAAGAAAACTGCATTTCCAGATCTTCCCTTCACAGGGAAGGCAGTGTAAAGGAGGTTCTAGTCAGACACCGCAGGGAACCTGGCAGGAGGAGGCTAGTTAGCATCTAAACCCAGGGCTGGCCTGCATAATAGGAAGTGGGAGGTGGAAGGAGACACAGCCAAGCACCCAGAGCGTGAGAAGGAGGAGAGGTAGGTCAGATGTCTTGCTCACTATAAATACACCTGGCGTCCAACCAGGCTCTGAGCCTGACTGCCCAAACATGAAACAGGGTGTACTTCCAAGAATGGGCACGCCTTGCTTGAACACAAAAGAAGCCCAGCTCTGCTGCTATGATTCCCATTTCTGCACATCATACCCTCTTTTCAAGACCTAAGGAGCTATTGTTGAAAGAATATCCTGAAGTGAGTGCTCTTCATAGGATTCTAGAACCAAAAAGTCAGCACGGGACAATTTAGTCACGAAACACTGAATCTTGCCAGGCTCCATGGTACTAGGAGAGACAGAAGGATGAGAAAACACGAGTTTTTGACCTCAGTTGAGTGGCAGAGACACGTAAACAAATGAGGATCTGCACCTGTAGCGGCCATCACCAGCTTTAGGGAGCAGGTGAAAGCCAAGAAAGGCTCCAAAGAGGAGTAGAGGGAGAGGGTCTTGGGGCAGAGGAAACATCCTGAGTCAAAGGCTTTAGCGCTCCAGCACAGCCCACAGGGAGCCCGGGCGTAGGGGGAGGCATGGGGTGTTGCTGCAACAGAGGGTGTGGCAGGCAATGGCCAGAGAAGAGAAAAGGCCAGAGTGGGGAGGGGCAGTGGGGATAGTTAAGAGGGTGGGGGGTGATGAGGATGAGCTACATGCTTCCCTTGGCACACCATCAAGCTGAGGAGCAGAGCAGAGGCTAGTTTGCAGGAGACATGTCAACTTTGTATATGGCAACCTGAAGTCTCATCCTTCTGACCCTTCTACTGGGTTTGATACCACTGAGCAAGAATCTATGAAATACTTTATCCTGAATCCCCAGGATGTTTTCCTCCTCTAGCTCTTGCCCCATCTTTTTTAGTCTCCTTCACTGATATGACTCTGTTTATTCAATGTTGGTGTTTCCCAGAATGCTTTATTTACCCCATTCTCCCAGAATGATCCCACCTGTTCCTATGAATTCAGCGCTTATTGCTCCCTCTAATCTATGTCCCCACAATCAAAAGTGGCTCCTGAGCTCTCGACACAGGGCTTCCTGCCAGGTACCTTTCTCTACTTGATCGATTAGTCTGAGATCTGTTTAAATACTACAGTGTTCACAGCCAACTCTTCCCTCTCTTGGCTTCCCCTTTTTTGACTACATTAATTTGAACTGTCTCTTCCTTGGCTGTCTTATATTATTAAGTAGATAATATAATATAAATACATAATATAATATAAACCTCCAGAAGGGTTTCCTGAGTGACATGCAACACCTAAAGGATATTTTAACTCAAATTTTTATTGAGATAATTACAAATTCAGATTGACTTCTAAGAACTAATACAAAGAAATCCCATGTATACTTTGCCCAGTTACCTGCAAAGGCCATATTATGGAAAATTATAGTACATTATCACAATCAGAATATTGACACTGAGGCCAGGCATGGTGGCGCATGCTTTTAATCCCAGTACTTGGGAGGCTGAGACCAGAGGATCGCAGGTTCAAAGCCAGTCTCAGCTACTTAGTGAGGCCTTCCACAACTTTGTGAGACCCTGTTTCAAAATAAAGAATAAAAAATAGGACTGGGGGTGTAGCTCGGAGGTAGAAGGCCCATGGGTTCAATCCCCAATACCACCAAAAAAAAAAAAAGAATATTGACACTGAAGCTGGACATTGTGGTGCACACCTATAATCCCAGTAATCGGGAATCTGAGACAGGAGGACCGCAGGTTCAAGGTCAGCCTCAGCAACTTAGTGAGACCCTGTTTCAAATGGGAGAGGGCTAAATGAGTGATGGGTGCATGTATGCCTCTACCACCCTGAACCTCATCAAGATGTATGATTACAATGCACCAATAGAAAAATTTTTTAAATGAAATGAAGAAGGAAGGAAGAAAGGAAGGAAGGAAAGAAGGAAGGAAGGAAGGCAGGCAGGCTGGAAGTGTAGGTTAAAGGTAGAATGCCACTGGGTCCAATCCCCAGTACCAAAAAAAGAAAGAAAGAAGTAACTGTTATGGTTTGGATCTAGAATGTCCCCCGAAAAGCTCATGTATTGGCAATGCAAAAGTGTTCAAAGGTGAAATAATGGAATCATGAGGGTTCTAATATGAGTAGATAAATCCACTGATGGATTAATAATGTGAATAGATTTATTGGGTGGTAATGTAGGCAGGTGGGGCATGGCTATATAGAAGGTGAGTCACTGGGGGTATGATCTTGGGGACTATATATGCCCACAGGCCCCCTGCTCACTATGGCTGTCTGTCTGTCTCTCTCTCTCTCTCTCCCTCTGCTTCCTGCCACCATGCTCTGAGCTCTGCAGATGTGACCCAGCCGAACATGGACTAAAACCTCTGAAACCTCCAGAAATGTGAGTGAATAAATCTTCTTCTAAGTTGTGGTTGTCAGGTATTTTGGGTCACAGTGGTGAGAATGCTGACTGAGAAAACCAAAATAATGATAAGGCAAACCTTTATCAAGATCTATGCTCATGGATGGAAAACTTTAGCTTTGTTTATTGGTTCCCTCTTCCATTCATTTGACAGAAATTTATTAGCACATAATATGGGGCTATAGTAGTGAACAAAGCAGGAAAAATATCATTTCTTTATGGCACTTATATTCAACTGAACTACATGAATTTTATTCTAGAAATATATAAATTTTCCAAAATTTGTCAAGAAGAAAGAGAAAGAAAACCTAAATAGAGCAAATGACATGGGGGCAGGGAGGGATGGGACAGTTGTTTAAGAATTATTGCCTTGAAAGAATCAACCAGGCTCAATCCACCAGAGAATTACTTCAATCCTCAAAAGACAAATGATTTCTCCACTGTTCAAATTCTGCAGAACAGAAAAATTACTCATTTCTTTTAATGGAACCTGGAAAAGCTGGCACAGAAAAAGTACTATAGCCTAATCTCACTTCTGATTATTGATATAAAAGTCATAAATAAAAGATACATGAAAACAACATATCTAAATCACAAGTGGCTTGCCCAGGATTTCCTGAATACTCTACTGATAAAATTTACTAAACATTAGCAGGTTAAAGAGGAGCAGACAGATCTTAAGAAATGCGAAAACACCCTTGATAAAAATCAGTGTCTAATTTTGAGATTTTTTTCCTTTTTTGCAGTGCTGGGGAATTATTCCAGGGGCATTCTACCTCCGTGCTACACCCCCAGCCCTATTTTTATTCTTTATTTTGAAACAGGGTCTCACTAAATTGCAGAGGGCCTCACTAAGTAGCTGAGGCTGGCCGTGAACCTGGATCCTCCGGTCTCAGCCTCCCAAGTACTGGGGTGATAAACGTGCAACACCACACCTGGCTTAATTTTGAGTTTTTAAAAAGATAAACCCTTAGTAAAATATAAGTAAGGATATATCTCCAATATGATAAAACTACACATCACAAGCCAAAGTCAAGAACAAGCAAGGAAAGCCA
>PVJS01054378.1:0-12981 GCA_004027185.1 Glis glis
TCTATAAATGTTTTATAAAACTCATCTGAGAATCCATCTGAACCTGGGTTTTTCTTTGATGGTAGGCTCTTTATTGCTGTTTCAATCTCTTTGCTTGCTATTGGTCAGTATATTTTTTATTATTATTGTGTTGTGTATGTGTGTGTGTGTGTGTGTGTGTGTGTGTGTGTGTGTGTGTGTGTGATACTAGGGATTGAACCCAGGGGCATTATACCTCTGAGCTACACCCCCAGTCCTATTTTTTATTCTTTATTTTGAAACAGGGTCTCACTAAGTTGTGGAGGGCCTCACTAAGTAGCGGAGGTTGGCCGCAAACCTGTGATCTTCCTGTCTCAGCCTCCCAAGTACCAGGATTACAAGCGTGCACCACCACGCCCGGCTCTAGTTTTTCAAAATAGTCTCTGATGATCCTCTGGATTTCCATGCTTTCTGTGGAGACATCACCTTTTTTTTGTCTCTTATTTTAGTAATTTGGGTTGATTCTTTCTTTTGGTTAGGTTAGCTAAAGATTTATCTATCTTGTTTATTTTTTCAAATATCAGCTTTCGGTTTTGCTGAGCTTTTGTATTTTTCTTTGTTGTTGTTGTCCTCTGCTTCGTTGACTTCTGTTCTGACTTTAATGATTTCCTGTTTTCTACTGACTTTGGGATTAGACTGTTCCTGCTTTTCAAGGGTTTTGAGGTGTGTCCTTAGGTTGTTTATTTGTTTATTTGGTGATTTTTCTATTCTTCTTATGTGAGTGCTCAGTGCTGTGAGTTGGCACCAATTATTGAAAACACAATTTCTCCCCTGAATACTAGTGGTACCTTAATCATTCATAAATCTCTATATTTGTGGTGTATTGTTTTGTTCATTTGCTTGGTACTGGGGATTGAATCCAGGGGCATTCTACCTCCAAGCCACACCCTATTCATTTTTTATTTTGAAACAGGGTCTTGCTAAGTTGCTGAGGATATTGCTAAATTGCTGAGGCTGACCTCAAACCTGCAATCATCCTGCCTCAGTCTCCCAAGTACAGGGATTATAGGTGTGTGCCACTGCATCTGGCTGCTTGTTGACCTCTTAAAGAACCAACTTTTGATGTAGTTGATTTTCTCTGTTGTTTTCTTATTCCGTTTCATTTATTTCTACTTTAATCTTTATTATTTCCTTCTTTCCATTAGCTTTGAGGTTGGTTTGTTCTTTTTCTAGTTCCTTAAGCTATAACATAAGAGTATTGATTTGAGATCTTTCTTCTTTTTTAATATAAGCATTTACAGCTGTAAATTCCTCTCTTAGCACTGCTTCCTTCCACTGCATCCCATAGATTTTAGTATGTTGTGTTTTCTGTTCATTTCTCTCAAGGTATATTCTAATTTCCCTTGTGATTTCCTCCTTGGCCCATTGGTTGTTTAAGATATGCTGTATAAATCCCACACACTTGTGAATTTTCCTGTTTTCCTCTTGTTATTGATTTCTAGTTTCATTTCATTGTGACAGGAAAAGATGCTGTGTATGATATCAACCTTTTAAAATCTATTAAGACCTAGCCAGGTGTGGTGGTGCACACCTGCAATTCTAGTACTTGGGAGGCTGAAACAGGAGCATCACAGGTTTGAGACCAGTCTCAGCAACTTAGACCCTGTTTCAATATGAAAACAATAAAATCAGGCTGGGGGTGTAGCTCAGAGGTAGAGTGCCCCTGGATTCAACCCACAGTGTCACACACAAAAAAGTAATAATCTACTAAGACCTGCTTTATGGTAAATAGGAATCTTCCTTCCCCTATTACAACCCCCCCCCACAATAGTTCTTCCCTTATTGCAATAACCCTGTTGAATAACATCTCTTTTTATCTGAATCCAGGTTTGGTTGTTGTTGTTGTTGTTGTTGTTGTTGTGGAACTGGGGATTGAACCCAGGGATATTCTACCTCAGAGCCACACATCCAACCCTTTTTATTTTTTGTTTTGAAACAGGGTCTCACTAGGTTGCATTGCATCCTCCTGCCTCAGCCTCCCAAATTCTGGGATTACAGACGTGCTCCACCACGGTCAGCCAGATTTGTTTTTTATGAGAGACTGAAGGGTGATGCTCAGCCCCATCACCTCACTGTACAGCCTTTGGAGCACAGACCTTCCAGAAATCATGTATATACATATATATAATTTTTATTGGTGCATTGTGATTACACATCACAGTGAAATCAAAGTGGTAGAAACACATGCACAGAGCACTTGATGTGTTTCCCTCCGGGCCCCACCCTGCCACACACCCCGCCATACACATTAATGAGGTTGGTGGCAATACCTTCATATAGAGACATAGCATTATTTGAATTGTGTCCTCCATCAGTTTCTTTTCCCTCCTCCGCACTGCCCTCCCCTATCCCCTTCCGCTCTTCTACTGGTCTCTCTCCTCATTTATTTAAAGTCCCTTTTGTTTCCTATTTTCTCTCTAGCTTCCACATATGAGAGAAAACATATGGCCCTTGACTTTCTGAGACTGGCTGATCTCACTTAGCATAATATTCTCTAGTTCCATCCATTTTCCTGAAAATGGCATAATTTTGTTCTTCTTTATGGCTGAATAAAATTCCACTGTGTAGATATATAACGTTTTATTTTATTGGTGCTGGGGATTGAACCCAGAGACATTCTACTTCTGAGCTATACCTCCAGCCCTTTTTATATTTGTTTTTAAAACAGGGTCTCACAAAGTTGCTGAGGCTGGCCTCAGACCTGCAACCCTCCTGTCTCAGTCTCCCAAGTACTGGGATTACAGGCGTGCACCACCATGCCTGGCAATATACACCATATTTTGTTTCATTTCATTTTATTGGTGCTGGGGATTGAACCCAGGGGCATTCTACCTCTGAGCTACACCCCCAGCCCTATTTTATTTTTTTTTATTTTGAAACAGGCTCTCCTTAAGTTGCTCAGGGCCTCACTAAGTTTCTGAGGCTGGCCTCAAACCTGAGATCCTCCTGTCTCAGCCTCCCAAGTACTGGGATCACAGGTGTGTGCCACCACGCCTGGCTAAGGGTATCTTTTAAGGTGAGGCGGGTACTGTGTCTCCTTCCTCCTGTTGTTCTTGGTGCGACTCACAATAGGCATGCACTGAAAGTCTGGAAAATAAAGAAATGCGGAAAAACCTGGTGATTTCCCAAGGCTTCCTCATACTTGAGATGAACAGTAATTGAAAGGAACTTAATTGTTTTGAAAGCGGCCGGGGAGTGAAGTAATGGTGTTTGTGGTGACCTCGTGAGGAAGACCTAGAGAAAGTTGGTTCTTCTGCAGTCTTTGAGTGAGGCAGGAGGCTGGAGTCACCAGCGTGAGCTTTTTTGTGCCTAGATGAACATTTGGCACAGTGTAGAGACATTTTGGGTTGTCAAAACTGGGCAGATAACTGGCTGTGTTTGCACATACCTGTAATCTCAGTATTTGGGAGGCTGAGAAAGGAGGATCGCAAGTTCAAGACCAGCCTCAGCAATTTAATGAGATACTCAGCAACTTAGCGAAACCCTGTTTCAAAATAAAAAAATAAAAATGGCTGGTGGTGTAGCTCAGAGGTAAAATGCCCCTGGGTTCAATCCCTAGTACCCCCACACACACACACACAAAGAAAACCTGGGTAGTTGAGAGTGCTGGCATCTTGTGGGTAGAGGCCAGGGATGCTACTGAATGTCAAAGACCCACCCAGCTCCAAATGCCCAAATATGGGTGGTGTTTAGATTGATGAACAGGCTCCAGTCCCAGCTCATGGGACAGTGCGGGGTTTGGGGGAGGGGAAGGCTGGGGCAGCTTGTCTGGGGAGGTGCTCTTTGAGCTGGCTCTCAGAGGATAAGTGTGTGTGGCAACGATGGAGAAAAGGGGACAGAATTACAGCGAGATGGAGCCCTGTGAATGAAGCCTGAAGAGGCGCGGAGGGGTGAGAGATGTTCAGGAAGAGCCAGGGATGTGGCTGAGGGGTGGTTGCGGGTGTCGAGGGAGAGACTGAGGGGTCTTGAGTGACTCTCCCTGAAGGCTGTTTATCAGGGGGAGGACAGTATGAGGAAGCTCCCTTTGCTGTGATGGGCTGGGTGGGGTGAGACAGGAGCCCGGAGGCTGGGGAGGAGGCTGTCGCCGTGGTCTTGGGGAGAGAGGTCACGATGTGCACCTGGAGGTCAAGAGGGAGGCTGAGATCGGGAAGTTGGTGGCTTGTGGGTGATGGGGGAGGAGGAAGTGAAACAAAGCTCTGTCCATGAAGATGCAACACTTCTCCTTAAGACAAAGTTAGCAAAGGCCTTATACTTCTCTCTTTTTTGTGTGTGTACTGGGGATTGAACCCAAGGGCATTCTCTCTCTGAGCTACGCCCCAGCCCTATTTTTAATATACTTTTATTGATACATTGTATTCATATATCATAATGAGGTTTAGAGTGATAGGAGCATCTGTGTACACGGCACTTGGTGTGCCCCCCTCCAGGTCCCCTCCCCACTTCCTGGTACGTGTTACTGAGATTGAGATTGGCATTGACAATTTCATATATGTACATCGCATTATTTGCAGTGTTTCCTTCATCAAGTCTCCTTCCTCCCTCCCCAGACCCTCTCCATCACTCCACTGGGGTTTTTCCTCCTGTATCTGGAGTTCCCTGTTTCCCAAGTTCTCACTTCCATAGATGAGAAACAAATATGACCCTTCACTTTCTGAGACTGGCGAATCTCACTTAGCATAATATTCTCTAGTTCCATAGATTTTCATGCAAATGACATGAACAGGGTCTCACTAAGTTGCAGAGGGCCTCACTAAGATGCTGAGGCTGGCCTCAAACCTGTGATCCTCCTGTCTCACCCTCCAAGTACTGTGACTACAGTTGTATGACTGGCTATATATTTTTTTTTGCTAACTTGTCCATCAGTGGATACCCTCCCCCCATGAATTAACTTGTTCATCAGTGAATCCAATGGGTATACAGGGACACCCATTGGACCAAGGAGCAAGTACATAGTACATAGCTGGAAACCTAAAGGTCCTTTTGGGAGGGGTATTGGGGATTGAACCCAGGGGCATTCTACCTCTGAGCTACAACCCCAGCCTTTTTTTTAAGATCTCTGTTATTTAATTAGGAGGTTCTTGGTAAGAAATTTAGAACACCAATTTATGAGGATACATTCCGTTTGTTAGAGCAAAAATAGATCGAACGTAGCCCTGGAGCTGAGGAACAGCTTTGATTCTTGGTAGAATTTGTGAGTCCACCGCTTTCTGATCAACCTTGCACTGCTCTGTAATCTCATATTTCTCCTCCTCTGTGTTGAAGATCTCGCCCTCCTGGTGTCTGGGCTTCCACAGCTTCTTCTTCTTGAAATAAGCATCCGTGAGGTGTTTGGGGATTTTCACCTTGCTGATACTGATTTTTGTGGTTGGTGGCGATGACGAATTTCTGTGTGTTCTAGGCAGAGGAACTCGATTGAGGCAAAGAGGTCCAGTCACATGGCATCCAGTGAGGATGATCAAGATGGTCCCGGGAGTGAGGCTAGATCGCAGTTTTCTCACGTGCTGGTTGAAGGGTTTTTTGCCATGGCTCAACAGCTTTCATGGCATATCTTCAGTAGGATAGTACCTAGGCATTTTGTGAAGCTTAACCACCCAGGTACCACCATTCTTGTCACCACCAACTGGTTTTGTGACAGTGGTAAGAACCTTCTCCTTCTTTTTCTTCTCAACCTTGGACTTAGCAGCGGAGTATTTCCTCTTGTACATGGCCTTTCTGGAATGCATGGCAGATCGGGAGTATCCGCTGATTCCTCTCACCAGGACAGGGTTCCGGCTGCAGTGCGGCTTCCCTTTCTTGAGCTTCTTAGCTTTAGGGTCGCCTTTTGACCTTCCACCAGTGGCAGTGGCATCAGCCTTCTTGGCTGCAGGCTTCTCCTCCTTAGTGTCTGGCTTCTCAGCTTTTTTACCCGCCATCTTGCAAGATGTGAAAGAGCCATCCCCAGCCTTTTTTATTCTTTGTTTTGAAACAGGGTCTTGCTAGGTTGTTGAGAGTCTCACTACTTGCTGAGTCTTTCTTCAAACCTGCAATCCTCCTGTCTTAGCCTCCCAAGTACTAGAATTAAAGGCATGCACCACCATGCCCAGCTGGCTGAGTGCACTTTGACCAGCGCCCCCAGAGCTGACCATCGCTGGGGTCTTAGCATGCACCAGACACCGTGCCAGGCCAACTACATGTCTTTGTGTGCGTGGTGGGGGATGAACCCAGGAGCATTCTATCTCTGAGCTACACCCCCCCCCTGACCATTTTTTTAATTTTGTTTTGAAATGGGATCTTACTAGGTTGCTGAGGCTGGCCTTGAACCTGCGATCCTTCTGTCTCAGCCTCCCAAGTACTGGGATTATAGGCATGAGCCACCACACCTGACGCTGATTGTGCGTCTTAATTCCCTAAATTCTAAAGATGAATACATGAGCCACAAGTGTTGTAATCATCCCCATTTAACAGATGAGCAAAAGGAACTAGCAAGAGATTAAGTTGTGAAGTAGGTGTTTGAATTTCTGGAGGTCTGACTTCAAAGCTTGCTTATTTATTTATTTATTTATTTATTTATTTATTTATTGTGGTACTGGGCATCGAACCCAGGGGTGGTCTACCTCCAAGCTGCACCCCCCAGCCCTATTTTATTTTTATATTGAAACAGGGTCTCACTAGGTTGCTGAGGATCTCACTGAGTTGACAAGGCTGGCCTCCAACCTGTGATCCTCCTGTCTCAGGCTCCCAAGAACTGGGTTGGTAGGTGTGTGTCACCACTCTAGGCTGCTTATTTTTTTGTTACTGAGGTTTAATTCCCATAACTTAAAATGAACCCTTTTTTTGTGGTACTGGGGATTGAACCCAGGGGCATTCTACTTCTGAGCTATACCCCCAGCCCTATTTTTTATTCTTTATTTTGAAACAGGGCCTCACTAAGTTGCAGAGGGCCTCACTAAGTAGCTGAGTCTGGCCGCAAACCTGCGATCCTCCTATCTCAGCCTCCCAAGTACTGGGATTACAAGCGTGAGCCATCGCGCCTGGCAAAATGAACCTTTTTAAAGCAAACAAGTCAGTGGCATTTAGTACATTCACAATGTTGTGCAACCACCACCTCTACCTAATTTCAAAACATTTTCATAATCCCAAAAAGGAGAAATGTACCCACTAAACAGTCATCGCCCCTTTCTTCCTCCCCCAGTTCCTGGAAACCACCATTTTAACTTCTGTTTCCATGAATTTACTTACTCTGGACATTTCATGTACATGGAATTATGCAATATGTGATCATTAGTGTCTGGCTTCTTTCACATAGCAGTGGGGGGGGGTACTGAGGATTGAACCCAGGGGCATTCTATCTCTAAGCTACACCCCAACCCTATTTAACTTTTTGTTTGAAAACAGGGTCTCACTAAGCTTCTGAGGGCCTTGCTAAGTTGCTGAGGCTGACCTGGAGCCTGCAGTCCTCCTGCCTCAGCCTCCCAAGTACTGGGATTACAGGCATGCACCACCATGCGGCCTCATTGTGTTCTTGAAGTTCATCCATGTCATAGCATGCATCAGGGTTCTAGTCATTGTTATGGCTCAGTAATACTCCGTTCTATGGAGAGGCCACGATTTCTCGATCCATTCATCAGTTGATGGGAATTTGGGTTGTTTCCACCTTTTGGCAGTTGCAAGGGGGTTAAAATTTTAACTGCTGTTCTCTATTGCGTTTTATAAGATGGTCTAGACGGTCTCTAGATCCTGTGAATAAAGATGTGAGACAGAAGAGTGGGATCTAAGAGGAGGGAATTTCAGAATCTTCTTTGGGCAGTAGAAAGGAATTGAAAAAGGCTCATGCTGGAGAGAACTTTGTCTTTGGGCCTTGGGGTACTTTATACTGTGGCCAGAGAGCTCACAGCTCCAGTCGGGGAGGAAGAGGAGAAGGAGAAAGAGAAGGAGACTCCACCAAATCAGGAAATGGTTCAGCGGCCTCTTACAGGAACAAGCAGAGAAGATCCTAAACTGGGACATCAGAGATTGAAGGATGGAAGGAGAAGACCTGTTTCACAAGATCCTGTGAGTTTCAAGCCTGAAACTGTCTGACGGTAAGTCAGAGCTAGAAGCAGGAGCTCTTCCTGCCGAGTGCGATAGACTGAATGTTTATATCCACCCCAAATCATATTTTGAAATTCTGGCCCCCAATGTGATGATATGTAGAGGTGAAACCTTTGGGAAGTAATTGGGTCATGAAGGTGGAGCCCTTTGAATGGGATTAGTGCTCTATGAAAGAGACACCAGGCTGGGCGTAGTGGCACACACCTGTAATCCCAGTTCTTGGGAGGCTGAGATAGGAGGATTGCAGGTTTGAGGCCAACCTCAGCAACTTAGTGAGACCCTGTTTCAAAGAGAAAGAAGAAAATAAATAAATAGGATACATAGGCCACAGAGAGCTCCCTTTCTTTTGCCATGTGAGGACACAAACAGGAAGGCTCCAGGAACGACAAGGCAGCCCTTACTAAATACTAAATCTGCTGATGTCTGGATGTCCCCATTACTTCCAGAACTGCGAGAAATAAATTCCTCTTGTTTGTAAGCTATCTAGTTTATGATATTTTGTATGGAAACTCAAACACGCTAAGACAGCCAGGCATTGGATGCCAGGTGCTATAAGAGCAGCTCAAACGTCTCACATCCCTGGGTGGAGAACGGAGAATCAGGTTGGTTGGTTTGTTTGTTTGGGGTGTGTGTGTGTGTGTGTGTTTGTGCGCCCTCAGGATTGAACACAGGGGCATTTTACCTCCAAGTTACACCCCCAGCCCTTCATACTTTTTATTTTGAAAACAGGGTCTCGCTAGGTTGCTAACGGTCTTGCAAAATTGCTGAGACTGGCTTCAAACCTGTGATCCTCCTGTCTAGCCTTCCAAGTACTGGGATTACAGGCGTGTGACCCAGCTATAATCAGTCTTGAGGGAATATGAGGAGTTTAATTTGGGATGTGTTGAAGGCATGGAGCCTGTGGGTCATTCCTATAGTGATGTCCAGGAGAACACAGAGACAGAGAGCTTAGGAGGGAGGTCTGAGCTGGGAATGCAACTTGGGGGCCTCAGCAGAGTCCAGCCATGTCATTCCACCTAGCTTGAGTTCAAATCATTTCAAAGATTTACTGAGTCCACTCAATTTTCTGTGTCCAAGGCTGAAAGTACTGAGCTGGACATAGCACAGCCCCTCCTCCAGGGAACTCACATCTTGCAGATCAGCGCTAGATTCAGTCATGCATTACTTAATGACAGGAGCATCTTCTGAGAAGTGCTCAGAAGCACTATTGGGCTATTTTGTCATTGCATCAACATCATAGAGTTTACTTACTCAAACCTAGATACTATAGCCAACTACAGCCTAGGTTCTATGGCATATACCATTATCATATGTGCAGTCTATCATTGACTGAAACATTGTTATACAGTACTTGACTGTATTTACAAGGATGATTTTATTTATTTTATTTTAGCAGTACTGAGGATTGAACCCAGGGGCATTTTACCCCCAAGCTACACCCCCAGCCCTATTTTATATTCTTTATTTTGAAACAGGGTCTTGCTAAGTTGCAGAGGGCCTCACTAAGTAGCTGGGGCTGGCCACGAACCTCCGGTCTCAGGCTCCCAAGTACTGGGATTACAAGCATGCGCCACCACGCCTGGCTCAAGAATGATTTTAAAAATATTAAAGTAAATTTTATTAAAGAATAAGATTCTAGCCAGGCACAGTGGCACACACCTGTAATTCCAGTACTTGTGAGGCTGAGACAGGAGGATCGCAGGTTCAAAGCCAACCTCGGCAACTTAGCGAGGCTCTCAGCAACCTAGCGAGACCTTGTTTCCAAATAAGAAATAAACTCAGGCTGGGGGTGTAGCTTGGAGGCAGAGTACCTCTGGGTTCAATGCCCAGTACCACACATACAAACAAAAGAATAAGATTCTGATAGAAAAGGGCACAAATCACAAGTATTTTAACAAAAAAGTTGCATGGAAAAATGCAATTAGTATCTGAGCAATTAGTCCCCAAATCAAAAAAACAGGTCCTTATAGGAATCCCCAGAAGACCCCTGCTGCCCCTTTCAAGTCATTATCACCCTCACAATCGTCACTATAGTATGTACTGGGTTGTTTTTGTTGTTGTTGTTGTTGGTGGTGGTGGTGGTGTGTGTGTGTGTGTGTGTGTGTGTGTGTGTGCGCGCACATGCGCATGGTACTAGGGATTGAACACAGGGGCATTCTACCTCTGAGCTACACCCCCAAACTGTTTTATTTTTTATTTTAAGACGGGGTCTCACTAAGTTGCTGAGGCTGGCCTTGAACCTGTAATCCTCCTGTCTCAGTTTCCCAAGCACCGGGATTTCAGGCATGTGCCACCAAGCCTGGCAGTATGTATTCTTTATATCTGGGTTCTTTCATTCAATATTATGTTTGCAAGATTTGTACATGTTATGTGGAGTTGTTATTTGCTTCTTGTATTGCATGAATATTGTGCAATTTATTTACCTGTATTATTGTTGATGGGCATTTGAGTAGGTCTTGTTTTCAGTCATTACAATTAGTGCTGCTATGAACATTCTTGTGTATGCTTGATGAACATCTGTATGCATTTCTGTTGGGCATGTACCTAGAGCAGAATTGCTGGCTCATATGCTCAGTATTAGTAGAGAGTGACAAATATTTTTTGTAGTGGCTGTAGCAATTTCTACTCCTGCCAACAGTGTACTAGAGCCCCATTTGCCCCATATCCTCACCAACAACTGGGGGATACTGAGGATTGAACCCAGGGGCACTCTACCACTGAGCTACATCCCCAGCCCTTTTTTAATTTTTATTTTGAAACAGGGTATTGCCAAAATAATTTATATTCTTTTATTTATTTTTTGGCACTAGGGTTTGAACCCAGGGGTATTCTACCTCTGAGCTACACTTGATATTCTTAAAATCATATATTGTAGCCAATTTGGTGGTTGCAGGGCATTGTGATTTTTATTTGTATTTCTTTGACAACTACTGAAGTTGAGTACTTGTCTATATATTTACCAGCCATTTGAATATCCCATTTCTCCCTTGAGTTGTCTGCCTTTTTCTGTGATTTGTGGAAGAACTTCATATATTACCCGTATACCATAGATATGACTCCTTTGTTAGATACATGAGTTGGGAAATATCTTCCCCACCAGAGAGCTACACTTAAAAGTAGATTTTCGTGTGTGTGTGTGTGTGTGTGTGTGTGTGTGTGTGTGTGACAGAGAGGGGGGGGAGTCTGGGGATTGAACGCAGGGGCGTTCTATCTAGCCCAATTGATTGATTGATTGATTTCAGTACTGGGGATTAACCCAGGGGATATTCTACCTCCAAGCTACACCCCCAGCCCTTTTTATGTTTTACTTTGAAACAGGGTCTCACTAAGTTGCTGAGGCTTTTGCTAAGTTGCTGAGGCTGGCCTTGAACTTGTGATCCTCCTGTCTCAGCCTCCCAAGTACTGAGATTATAAGCATATGCCACCACGCCCAGCTGTAGATTTACTCTTTTAAAATAACAAATGTTCTTTAAAATAGTCAAGCAAAATAGAAGTGTGTAATAGAGTCACAAGCTAACATCTCCCCCACCCTGCTGAGGTGAGCATGGTTGAGAGTTCTACACATAGTCAAGCGCGGTGGCGCACACCTCAATCTCAGTACTTGGGAGGCTGAAACAGGAGGATCACTGGGTTGAGGCCAGCCTCAGCAACTTAGGGAGACCCTGTTTCAAAATAAAAAATAAGGGCCAGGTGTGGTGGCGCACGCTTGTAATCCCAGTACTTGGGAGGCGGAGACCGGAGGATCCGGGTTCACGGCCAGCCTCAGCTACTTAGTGAGGCCTCCGCAACTTCGTGAGACCCGGTTTCAAAATAAAGTATAAAAAATAGGGCCAGGGGTGTAGCTCGGAGGTAGAAAGCCCCTGGGTACAATCCCCGGTGCTGCAAAAAAAAAAATAAATAAAAATAAAAATAAAAAATAAAATAGGGCTGGGAGTGTAGCTCAGAGGTAGAATGCCCCTCAGTTCAATTCCCAGTACCCCCCAAATAGTTATACACATAACTATATATTTTACAATACAAATTGTGCATTTTTCCCACTTCATGTACCTAGTGAATATTATCCTCATTTTACAGTGCAGGAAGTAGAGGCACACGGGTGATTTGCTTGAAGAAACATCGAGTCTGGATTTGAATCCAGGAATCTCTCTGACTTTCACCCACTTCAAGGAATTCCACTATGCCGGTTCATAACCTCTGGATCAGAGGACCGTTGATTCTTCAGGAATCTGTCTCTGACACACACTTTGCTCAGTGTTGCCTTTTCGGGACTGGGGGAGGGGCGTCATCACTTGCTGATCTTGATCTCTGAGTACTCCGTGCTGGCGGCCTCCTGGTCCTGAGGCTCCTGGGGCCTCAGCCCATGGAAGGTGAGGGAGGCGTAATGGTGCTCCTGCTCCTCCTCCCCAGTGGACGTGGGTGCAGCAGGTGTTGTCTGGTCTGGGGGGCTGTCTGACCAGGATGCATTCAGGTGACCCTAAAGTGGGGCAAGAAAGGAGGTCAGAGCAGGTTTTGGGGACAGCAGCAAGGGTCGCCAAGGGAACTTGAGCTGAGGCATTTATTCATTTATCCATTTCACACCCGTTTCCTGAGTAATCACTTGTTTATTTTTCACTCCCATTCATTTGTACCCTTTTTTGGGGGAGTACTGGGTACTGGGTACTGGGGATTGAGCCCAGGGGCTTTCTAACTCTGAACTATACCCCCAGCCCTATTTTAAATTTATTTTAGCCGGGCGTGGTGGCGCACGCTTGTAATCCCAGTACTTTGGGAGGCGGAGACCGGAGGATCCGGGTTCGCAGCCAACCTCAGTGCATATGCGCGCGCGCGCGCCCGATCTCTCTCTCTCCCCTCTCTCTCTCCCTGTCTCTCTCTCTCTCTCTCTCTCTCTCTCTC
>PVJS01054379.1:0-12981 GCA_004027185.1 Glis glis
TTTATTTTTTTATTTATTTATTTATTTTGCAGTACTGGGGATTGAACCCAGGGGCATTCTACCTCTGAGCTACACCCCCAGCCCTATTTTTTATTCTTTATTTTGAAACAGGGTCTCACTAAGTTGCTGATGCTGGCTACAAACCTGTGATCCTCCTGTCTCAGCCTCCCAAGTACTGGGATTACAAGCATGTGCCACCACGTCCGGCTTCTATTTTATTTTTTATTTGGAAACAGGGTCTCACTAAGTTGCGGAGGACCTCCCTAAGTTGCTGAGGCTGGCCATGAATCTGTGATCCTCTATCTTAGCCTCCCAAGTATTGTGATTATAGGTGTGTGCCACTGTGCCCTGTGATAGTTGCTATTTTTATAGCTTCAAATTCACTAATCTTTTGTTTAACAATGTCTAATGTTAATCCCATTAGTGGTTTTGCTTAAAACCACCAATTGACTATTTTTTTATCTCTAGAAATTTGATTTGGGTCTTTCTAATATCTTCTTTGTAATGTCTCTATTTAAGTTTTTGAAAAGATAGAATAGTGATAATGCTATTCTAAGATCTTTGCCAATACTAATATCTCTATTAGTTTGGTGTCATTTTAGATCAGTTGATTTTTATTCATATGATGGATCATATTTTCCAGCCTGTTTGCATTTCTGAACATTTTTTATTGCATGTTAATGGATTTGGCCTTTGTGGATGATGACTATTTTGATTTCCTATAAATATTCCTAACCTTCTTTCTGGGAGGCAGTGAAATTAATTTAATCCTCTTGGGGCTTCTTTTAAGATTTGTTAGGTTGGAGTAGCATTTAGTCTAGGGCTACTTTTGTCTCACTACTGAGGCAAAACCTTTATTTCTCCAATACCCTTATATTTTGGTTTTTACTTTTAAAGAGTTTTTATTACTATTTCAGGCAGCTTTCTTACCACTGTGATCTAGATACCTCATCACACTATAGCTAGAGAAAAAAGGTTTATTTGCTTAGGGATCTAGAGATTTCAGCCCATATATATACCGTTTACACTGCTGCCAAGCAGGAGCCAAGGCTACAGGTCCTCAGAGCATGATAGTGGGGAGCAGAGAGAGCAAGTGGAGGGGGCTAGGGACATATATAGTCCCCAAGGCCAGACCCCAGGGACCCACCTCCAAGCATGGCCGCCTCTAGAGTTTGAGGTCCGAGGGACATTTTACTTTCAAACTATAACACTGACCTTCATATTTTATCGTAGGAATACAGTTTCCCTACATCAATTTTTTTTTTTTGCTCTCTGAATTTTCTTAAAGTGAAACAAATGAGACATATCTTCAGTTCTTGACACTAGCTGCTGTCATGAACAAAGGCTAACCATACTCAACGCTCACAAATGGTTGCTATTTTTTTTTAAAAGATGATGGTTATACTTGCAGGAACCTGGTTGATTATTGCCTGTGTATTGTCTTGTTTAGATTATAAGATAGAATGGAGTATGATTGCATTTATTCACCAGTACTAGGATTCTGGGTGCATTTATTCAGAATCCAGGGGATGCCAAGTGTATCCAAAAAGAAACACGCACAAATGGTAAGTAGGTTTTGAGGTGACAAGCTTTTCTGTTGTAGTACAGTTAGTTATTAAAGGGATAGGGAGGAGAACAATGATTTCTCTAAGCAGTAGCTCCCTGGCATATGGAACTTATACAGGAGAGCTACAGGGAAATTGCTTTCTTTCCACACCATAGACAAAGTTCTGTTATTTTTTTAAGTTCACATTATGAGGCATGAATTTCAACTTACTTTTTTTGGTTCTCAGCAAATGGCAATTGCTATATATTCCCTTATCTTTTAAATGGTAGCATTTGCTATGGCTTTGCTTTTGATGTCTGTTAGGGCTTTTTTAGTCACCTGTTCACCCTTGAACAAAATGGTGTTCTTTCACCAGCCTATCACACATCAGATGTGAAGACATGACATTTGAACTTACTAGTTCTTAACGTGTTATAGAAAGGAGTTAATACATTTTCGGGTGGGGGGACAAAGTCCTCATTTGTTTGAGAAATATTATTGAGCAGTCATTACCTTTTAAGGTAAGTGCTAAGTTTTGACCATGCATGGATGAAAATACTGATCCTTGTCTTCAGTCAAGTTGCACTTAGTGGCAAATGATAAATGACTACTATCATAACACATTATTGTAATTACGTACTGGTTTATTCATGTATTTAACAACGTTTTTTTTGGAAATTACTATATGCCAGAAACTCTTATATGCTGTGAGTTTACAGCAGTAAACTTTGAAGCTCACATCTTTTTTTTTTTTTTTTTTGGTGGTGGAAGTAGAACTTGAACCCAAGGGGCTTTCTACATCTGAGCTATACCCCTAGCCATTTTTATTTTTTTTTTTCCAAACAGGGTCTCTCATTAGGTTGCTAAGAGTCTCACTACATTGCTGAGGCTGCCCTCGAACCTGAGGTCCTCCTGTCTCAGCCTCCTAAGTAATGGGATTTCAGGCATGTACTACCAAGTTCTTCTGGAGCTCACATTTTAATGAGAGAATGATGTTGGGGGGTAGCACAGTGGTAAACTGTGGTTATAAGATGACATTCAGTTGAAAGGACAAGTCACTCCTAGATCTGTAGAAAGTATTCTAAAGAGAGGCAAGAATAAAAAGTAGAAAGGGACAGTGTGCTTTCTGTGATGGAAAAACTACAAAGAGGCCAGAGTGGTCAGTGAAATGATCAAGGGAAAAGTGGTTGTGTCATTGGAGAAGGGTTGATTCCTCAAGTGAGGATTGGCAGGGTCCTTGGCTTACATGATGGAACAGAATTTCAGCACACACCAATCAGAGATATAGACAGAGGTTTATTTAGGAAAGTAGGAAATACACATTCAAGGGAGAGTGCAAGGTCACCCTAAAAGTGAGAGAAGCCCCTCTGGGAGTGCAGGGCTCTTATGTATAGGGACTTCTGTGAGGGCTGGGCTGAAGGAGGTATGTGAGGTTGACCTCAGTCCAGTAGTCACATGGTCTAGGGTGTGTAGATCATCTTCCAAGTCCTGACTTTCACTGTCTTTACAGTAAGTATCCATTTTGTTTCAACTGTTCAAGGACAGCCAACAGTGCAGGAAGAGATTGCTCTGTTGGGTAGTACCCAAGGGTACTCATCTTTAGCTTGAACTCTGTTGTCTGATCCAGGGATGCCTCCCTAAGGATGTTCAATAGTGCTGTGGTCACTTGATAATTCTTCAGAAAAGTGGGAGTGTAATAGGCCTGTCACAGGCTTCCATATTAAAGGTACATTTTCCTTGTTTTCCCTTTGTCCCCTTTCTACCTATTTATTTTATTTCTTCTGTCCCACCTCAGTTGGAGATGAGCTCAGCAGTGAATAGCATGGAGAGGAGCTGGGAACAAGCTTGTCTAGGGCTTTTTTTCCATTCTGAGTAAGATTCTAAGTAGAGGAGAGACTGGAGGGGCTTTTATGTTAGAAGGATCCTTCTCACCATTGCCGTCGAAGCAAGGAGGAACCCCTGGTTGAGGGTTGAGAGTAGTTAGACCCTGTTGCATTAGTCCCAGTAAGAGATGAGGGAGAGCTTGGGTGAGAGTGGTTGGAGTTGTTGGACTGGATAGTTGAGGCAGTATGAGGATATATGCTTATGTAGTACATGATAAAATAAATTAAATAAAGATTTTGGATCTAAGCACCTGATAGAAGAGAGTTCTATTTAGTGGGGTGGGTAAGACAGTGGTGTGATCAGGGGATTCAGGTAGGGATTAGGAAGGAAGAATTTGATTTCAGACTGGTATGTTTGAGGTATGTATTACGTGCCAATTAGAGATGTCAAGTATACACTTGGATTTATAAGTTTATAGTGAGTGGAGAAGTTTGGGCTAGAGATAACATTTTATTATAGCATAATTTAAGTAGAAAAGGAAACTCATGGATCTTGATGAGCACTAGATATAAATATTTAAGATCATTCAATATAGACTACTCTATGCAAATGGATATTCTATAGCCCAGGTTAGTAGAATGAGGTGCTGGAGGACATGCTAATTTTTAGTGAATCTGTGTCCCTTGGCTCTTTGTGTAGTGTTGTTTCCAGCCCAGCACACAGCCTCTGTCCATACTGCTATAATAGGGCGTGGGGGGACCCTCACTAACACAAAAGCCGGGGATGGGAAGCAATAATATAAGGCATAGATTCCCAAAGTTTGTGATAACCCCCCGGGGGTGGGGGTGGGCTTGAAAGATCCAGGGTGTGATCATAAACTTGAGTGCATTTGGGGGTATAAAATAAAACCGAGGGGTCAATGGAAGCTCCTGGGGGTTGCTGAGTCATCTTTTTTCTGAAATGGGTGTGGGGAGCCAGTAAGTTTGGGAATCTATGTTACAGGGCAGTGTTTTAGAGCAGGAACTATGGAGCAACCTTTCTAGGTTTCTCATCCTCGTTCTGCTTACCTACCTTGTGATCTTGGTAAAGTGACCTAGCTTCATTGTGCTTCACTTTCCTTATCTTAAAATGAGATTGATAATAGTACTTACAGAGTCATTGGGAAGATTAATTGACAGGACATATGTCAAGCATTTCAGACAATAATTGTGTTATTTAAGTGAAGCAGCATCTCATGATATATTATTCTTAATAGTTTTTAGTATTCTAGTTAACTAGGTGAGAGATCTGCAGAAAATTTTTTCCTTTCTTTTTTAAAATCTGAGGATTCACAATTCAGATGCAAAATAATGTAGCCTGCTCAGTGTTTCCTAAGATTTTTACTTGAGAATGGAAGCTAAGAGCTTTCATTATTACTTCTGGGAACCTGGAATTAGCTTGATGTGTGGAGGTATTCATATACTATGGATAAGCCCGATTGAGGTCAGATATTCCCAAATCCCAGCTATCCAAGTTTGCCTTTTTTCTCCCTGACAGTTGCATCTACTAATGCCTATAATTAGTTGGTAACAAGCTCTGCTCTTTTGATTATTTTCTTTTTTAAATTGACTGCTCTCTGAGAATGGCTTATCTGCTTGTTCATTAAACATTCATGATTCCATGACACCTCAATCTCTTCACTGAAGGCTTCATGGATGCCATTTTTAATAGAGATGTTAATCTTGCCTTTAACATTTTGAGCAATGTCTTGGTTATCTATAAAAACATCTTATTGATGTGTTTTTATGTCATCAATACATCATTGTATACTAATTAAAACAAGTGAGCTCCTCTTTTTAAGACCCTATCCTTTGTCGGTAAGAGTTGATTTGTGGCAGTTTCTTGAGGGTAGAAGTATTGAATCATTTTATTGATTGATTGATTGATAGATAGATACTGGGAATTGAGCCCAAGGGCTTTCTACCCGCCCTGTTTTAAAACAGGGTCTCCCTTGATTGCTGAGGATGGCCTCAATCCTACAATCCTCCTCTCTCAGCCTTGCAAGTACTGGGATTACAGGAGTACACCACAAGCTTGGCTTGAATATTATGATCTATAAGTGAAGTTGGTAAATTTTCCAGAGGGAATAAAGAGAATATTAAGTTCTTTTTAAATATGAAGTGCATTTAATGATATAAATTCAGTCAAGACATGTGAAACTCTCTTTATTTCATAATTGGATAACAATGTACCTAATATCCTGTCAACTCTGAGGTAAGTAAAGTAAGTTAACGGAGGCATTATTATCCAAAGATGATTAGTCATACATGTAGTAAGCAGTTGGACAGCAAAGATTTAATTTTGTATGGATTGTACATTATCAACTAAATGCCATTTTTCCTCTGTTATATTTTCTGTGATTTTTTGTCATGTGGTGTTATGGAATTTCCACTCAGCATATACTGCTCTTCTAGTTTTTTTCCATATAGCTACAAGTTTTATTTACCTTTACTATCTTTGATGTGAGCCCTAGCCAATATTGTTTGGAAACTTCTTGACCCTGTTTTACTTCCTGTGGCCCAATATCCTCTTTCCCACCTTTGACTTAATCTCCTAGTCCTAAGGAAAATAAGACATGGGCTTGGAGCGTAGTGTCTTCATTTTCTGGTCATTGATTTCTCTAGACCACAGTGACACTTGATCCAGTAAGTGGAGTGGGGTCAACTAGAATGATGGATAAATACCCTCAGAGATTATAACTCTTTGTCACTTTGTACCTGTTATTTTCATTCCAACAAAGAACTGGAGAATCTTTAAGTTGACATCCATGCTCCCCTGCAAATCCATAGGCTGGCAGTTTTTTTATATATACTTTTATTGGTACATTGTAATTATACATCATAGTGAGGTTCAATGTGATACAGACATACGTGCACACAAGACTTGGTGTATTTCCTTCTACAGTCCACCCTGCTTCCTCCTCCTCCCTCCCCATACATGTTAATGAGATTGGTAATGATACCTTCATATATGGATATAACACTATTTGAACTGTTTGCTTCATCAAGCCTCCATTTACTGCTACCTCCCTACCTCCCCAATCCTCCTACACTCTTATCTCTCCTCATTTATCTGAAGTCCCCTCTTTTTCTATTTTCTCTTTAGTTTCCATATATGAGAGAAGAATATGACCTTTGACTTCCTAAGACTGGCTGAGCTCACTTAGCATAATATTCTCTACTTCTATCCATTGTCCTACAAATGACATAATTTTGTTCTTTATGGCTGAATAAAATTGTGTGTATATACCGTATCTTCTATATCTATTCATCTGATGACAGACACCTAGATTGATTCCATAATTTGGCTATTGTGCTGCTATAAACATGGATATGCATGTATCACTATAGCAATCTTACTTTAATTCTTTTGGGATGATACTGAGGAGTTGTATAGCTGTGTCCTATGGTGGTTTCATACCTAGTTTATTGAGGAACTTCTATACTGATAACCACAGTGGTTGTGCTAATTTACAATCCTACCAACAGTGTATAAGAGTTCCTATTTCCCCACATCCTCACCAGCATTTATTATTGTTTGGATTCTTGATGATTGCAATTCTAACTGGAGTTAGATGGATTCTCAGTGTAGTTTTGTTTCACATTTTTCTGATTGCTCATGATGTTGAACAATTTTTCATATATTTGTTGGCCATTTATATTCTTCTTTTTTAACTTTTTATGTTCATTTATTGGTGCATTGTAATTATACATTTTGATATATGTCGGGGTATGAACATCATACATGCACACATTGCACATTTAGTCTTTCCTTCAATCCCACCCTATTTTTGAGAAGTGTGTGTTAAGTTTAGTTGCCCATTTTTTGGATTATTTGTTTTTGTAATATTAAGTTTTTTTGAGTTCTTTATATATTCTAGGTACTATTCCTCTATCAGAGGGGTAGCTGGCAACAATTTTCTCCCATTCTGTGGGTTCTTTGGAGTGTGGCTTAGTATCCTGAAGTAGGCTGTGTGGGGCAAAAGGGGAAGCCTGGAGCTCAAGACAATGTCTTTTCTCTGCCTTAGAATCATAGACTGTTATCGCTGGGAGAGTCAGGTATATCATGTAGGTCTGGTTCTTCATATTATCGGTGAGGAAAGGAGAGAAATAAATGGGAAGTGTCTCTTTTGAATTGAAAGTTAATAGCAAAACAGGAATCATAACTAAAATGTTTTTCTAGTCTTGTTAACCCCATGCTGAAATGGAACAAGAAGCAAAGTGATAGGGTAGAAATAGTATTTGGTTTGCAATCTGAAAATGTGTGTTTTTATCCCAGGTTTATTGTTATATAAAGTAGTTGCATGATTTAGAATTAATTAATTTTAATCATTGTTTGTGGTTTTTTTGGTGTGTGTGTGTGTGTGTGTGTGTGTGTGTGTGTGTGTACACCTACGAGCAGTCTACCTCCGAGCTACACCCCCAGCACATTTTATTTTTTGTTTTGAAAAACGGTCTCCCTAGGTTGCTGAGAGTCTTGCTATGTTGCTGAGGCTGGTCATGAACCTTAGATCCAAGTACTGGGATTACAGGCGTGTGCCACCACACCCAGCTTATGGAATTTTTCTTTATCCATGGAGTAGTGAATTTGTCAAAGACCTTGCCTATATTTAAAATTTGTCATGTATATTATAGCATATTTTAATACTTAAAATCTGCTCAAGGTTATAATTTGATGAAAAGTGTCGCTAATATGGAAATATAATATGACCTCATTTTCCTGTCTCCCCCATTTCCTTGAGGTCAGAGGAAATATATTTTTTAACTCCTATAATTGTATATTCTTATCTACTATGACAGCTACACCTCAGGGTCTCACCTCTCCTGAAAAGAATTATGATGATTGGGCCTTCTGTGACCTTCCTGTCACAATAGATGGCTACTTGAAACTCTGGAAGGATTTTTATTAGCAGTGTTCTTCCATATTTCCCTGTTAAACCCAAGCAACATAGTTAATAAGATGTCTCAACTAATGGTTTCATCTTGAGGCTGCATTTCAAAACTGAGCTGATACATTATCATTGTCCCATCAAAAAATTATATTTGACCATTTGTTAAAAATGTAAAAAGAAGAGAAAAATAATAACTATTTCTGAGTCCACTACCCAGAGATAACCACTTTAGACATTGCATGTACTTTGTCTTTTAAAATATAATATATGCATATGTATATTTAAATGTGCATATGCCTATGTACTTTGTCTTTTTATATGCATGTTTACAGACTGTAATATATGCATATGTACATATTCAATACATACATTTATGATTATATCCATATTTTTAAAGGAGCAATACTACATGTACTATTTTAGAATCTACTCGTTTCACTTAATGATACTCCTTGGTCAGTTTTTCATGGGGTTAAATTTTCTTCTGCAACATTCTTCTTAATGTTGACTGTATGAATGTTCCTCTGTATGAAGACAATGATTTATTTAAACCCTTACTGTTGGACATTTCAAAGCAAAGTATGGCATCTGTGTGTTGCATAATTTCCCCTATTTGTATCACTTAAATATGAATACTTTTCTATCTAGAATTCTAATCATTAGAAGATAAGATTTGATAGTATAGAAAGTGAAAATTTAATCCCTATCCCTTGAGAATCCTGTTACAGAATTTCCATTCAACCACTTTTTGTTATTTAATATTGGTTTTATTAAATTTTCTTGGTAAAACGTTGTGACCTCACTTAAAATTGGGTCAGCATTCATTTATAGTGAGTCTTTATTTTCCCAGGTAGTGGGCTCCATGCAAGATAAGTCATAAGTCTGTGCCCCAATTCACTCACATTTTATTAATGAAAACAGCAGTGTGAATAAAGTAATTATAGTAGAATATACATGATATATGGTAGGGGCTGAAAGGTCATATGGTAACTAGGGCCAAGCAGGACTGAGTGTAAGTAATAGGGATAATTGGAGACTCTGTGTGTGTGTGTGTGGGGGGTGTACCTCTTCTCTCCTCTCCTCTCCTCTCTTCTTTTGCTGTGATGGGGATTGAACCTAGGACCTCACACACTCCAGGCAAGTGCTTTACCACTGAGCTAATACCACCAGCCCTGCAGACTATATTCTTCATCTGAGGGATCAGCTGTTACTTTACTCAAACTAAATTTTTTTTTGGGGGGGGGGAACCGGGGATTGAACGCGGGGGCGTTCTACCTCCGCGCTACGCCCCTGGCCCTATTTTTTATACTTTATTTTGAAACCGGGTCTCACGAAGTTGTGGAGGGCCTCACTAAGGATAGAGAGAGAGAGAGACAGAGACAGAGAGAGAGCTGAGGCTGGCTGTGAACCCGGATCCTCCAGTCTCCGCCTCCCAAAGTACTGGGATTACAAGCTTGCGCCACCACGCCCGGCTCAAACTAAATTATTAACATGGGAAATACGAACCTGGAGTAATTATTTTTTAATTTTTCAAGAAAGGCTAGAAATTAATTTTATTTGTGAAAAACCCTTATTCTTAAATGTTGGCAATAATTATAATTGTTTGTAAACACAATGCAAGCCAAATAGATGACTGTGGATTGCATCTAGCCAACGGGCCTAGCTAGAGATAGCTCTGGAGCAAGTAGTCAGCAACTTGGGAGTCTAAAAATCCTTCAGAAAGAGATGTTTTCTACATTCATCTATCCAGCATTACTTCAAGGACAGATATAATTTATAGTTTATTACAAAAACCAGAAGAGTTAAAGTAGACAAGGGGCCAAAAAGGAAGAATAACAGTTTATAACTAGATTTGTTTAATTCTAAGGCCTCCAAATGAAATCCTCTTTAAAACCTTCAATTTTCTACATAGCTCAGTAAGTGCTTGGTAATTCAACCTTATCAGCAGAATTGTGGCAGAGTTCCTTCCACTATAGTTCATCAGTACACATCTTTCCATTGAAATAATAATGCATGCATCAGAGATAGTTTTGACACCATTTCTATGTTAAGCATGGAACGCATTTGATGTGTATATTGAAATACAGATGATGATTATGGGGAACCTTGGAAAGTTACTGAGCCTGAGACAGTATAACAAACCATGGGATAGGAACGTTAGCTCTCACAGTTTCTCTGTTCTGCCTCCCTCTTGGAAGTCCCTTTCCTGTTATTCACTTTGTACTCTGAAGGGGCTAGACTACCTCTCAGAAGCAAAGGAGTTGTCTAGGGTGAACATAGTTCCCTCCCTGTGGGTAAGCTTGCTATTCCTAGACCCAAAAGTTGCTCTGATATGCTGCTTTCAAAAAAAAAATTCATACTGAAGCTGGGCGTGATGGTGCACATCTGTAATCCCAGTACTTGAGACCGCTGAGACAGTAGGATCACAGGTTCAAGACTAGCCTCAGCAACTTAGTGAGGCCTTCAGCAATTTAACAAGACCCTGTTTAAAAAAAAAAACATAAAATAGAACTGGGAGTGTAGATCAGGAATAGAATGCCCCTGGGTTCAATTCCTAGTACTGCCAAAAAAAGAAAAAAAAAAAAGCCCATCATACTGAGTTGGAGTAGACATCATTCTAAATACAACCACATTAGAGTTGGTGACTAAGGAGCAGGGTTTTAAATCAGCCCTAGCTGGCTCCAAAGTCTATATTCTTTTCTTTGACCCAAACAGAGTTTAACTTCTCTAGGGATTATCTGGCTTCTATTTGGATTTTATGATTTTTGCTGCTTTGGTTTACTTGGAGGAGAAACATGTTCCACTGATGTCAATTTTTGGTACATACACTCAATGACAGTGTGGGGTAGGTGCAGCCTGTCCTGAGTGTGGTTGCAGCCAGAGGTGGCATTGGAGTAACATTACTGCCCCCTCCAAACTGTCTGTCCTTGATATCATTGTCATATTGGTTTTTAATTTTTGGTCTTTATCCAATTATATGGGAAGGCTACCACCCCTCAGTCTGTCCCATTGCTTCTTCCTACAAACTTTTTGAGGAGTCAGAGTCCTCACAATAGAAATGACTTATCAGTATGCCTGCTGATTAATTGATCTCATCTCCATATATTTTCTCTGTGTGCATTCATATGGCTTTGTGGCTTCCCAAACCTGCTAAACAGAAAATGGCTTTATAACTTTTCTAAAATATGAGACATGCTTTTTTTTTTTTTTGGTGGTACCGGAGATTGAACCCAGGGGCTTTCTACCTCCGCGCTACACCCCGGCCCTATTTTTTTATACTTTATTTTGAAACCGGGTCTCACGAAGTTGTGGAGGGCCTCACTAGGTAGAGAGAGACATACAGACAGAGAGAGCGCGGAGGCTGGCTGCGAACCCAGATCCTCCGGTCTCCGCCTCCCAAAGTATTGGGATTACAAGCGTGCGCCACCATGTCCGGCTGAGACATGCTTATTTTATAAAATCCAAGGAATATAGAATAACACAAAGACAGTTTTACATCACCTCCAAGTCTTACCTACCAGAAATAAAATGTTATTATGTGGGAAATATCATTGACTTCATATATACAGATAGGAGGATGTGTGAATGAGTAAGTAGATCAGCATGAATAATTGTATAAAAACAGGGACCTGGTATACATGCTATTTTAAAAATGTAAAGCTTTACATATAATACAAGGAAATGAAGGAACTTTTGAACTTGTGATAAATTTTCATCATAAAACCCCTAGTTTCTAAAATAATGTCTCAATGGTAAGGAAAGGAGTTTAGAGAAACTATTAAGAGGCTGGAACCATCATAGTATTACCACCATACATACATTCAAATGGCTGAAATGAAAATTACTTCATATATAGAGTTTATAGGAGAATGTGGAACAACTAGAGCTTTTCCCTTTGGTAAAATAATAAGGGGTTACATGGGAAAATATTTCCTATAAAATTAAATGCACCCTTATCTCATGATCTAGTAATTCCACTGGTATTTACCCGAAGAAACAGAAACCTATGTCCACAAAAAGATTTATGTAAGCATGTTTACTTCAGATTTATATTAATCATAAACACTTAGGAATAATTTATTCAGGTTCCCAGACTCAGTGTTATTGTCCTTTCAGGGGTGCCACTGGACCAATCCAGGGGGACAGTAGTAGCCTCAGGTGCAACTGGGGGCATTGGAAAAAAATCAGTGGATGGTGGAAGTGCCTAGGGGGGATGCTGGGTAATTTTTTTTTCTGAAAAGGGGCCAGTAAGCCATTAAGTTTGGTAATATATGATTTACATAAACAAATTGGTATGTTCACACAATGGAATATTATTGAGCAATAAAAAGGGGACTATTGGTATATACAATGACATGAATAAATTTTGCATCATTATATTGAGCAAACGAAGGAAGGCATAAAAGAGTAGAATTGGTCCTTTGTGTCTGTTCCTCTGTATGTGCAGATTCCACTAACGATGGAAGGAAAATACTAAAAAAAAAAGTTACCACTGTAGTGAATATGTACAGACTTTTTTCTTGTCATTATTCCTCAAATAACATAGTATAACGTAGCATTTACATTGTATTAGATATTACAAGTAATCTGGAGATGATTTAAAGTTTACTAGAAGAGCCGGGCGTGGTGGCGCACGCTTGTAATCCCAGTACTTTGGGAGGCGGAGACCGGAGGATCCGGG
>PVJS01054380.1:0-12980 GCA_004027185.1 Glis glis
TCTTGATTGCCTCTTACATCTTCATCCTGGTCACGGTTCGTAAACGCTCTTCGGGAGCCTCGTCCAAGGCCCTGTCTACTCTCTCAGCTCACGTCACTGTGGTGGTTTTTTTCTTTGGTCCTTGCATTATTGTCTACGTGTGGCCATTCCCCACCTTACCCATAGACAAATTCTTAGCTATCTTTGATGCCCTTATCACACCTTTTATGAATCCTGTCATCTATACATTTAGAAATAAGGAGATGAAGGTGGCAATGAGGAGACTCTTCGTTAAGGCTTTAACAAGTTTTACGAAGAGTTCTTTCATGCACAGTCCAAGAAATTCAGATTAATGTTGAATATTCTTGTAAGTGAATGTCTTTAATTAAATATTTCATAAATATTTTCATTTTGGCTCACTTTTCTTTTTTTTTCTGTGGTACCGGGGATTGAACCCAGGGGCGTTCTACCTCCAAGCTACACCCCCAGCCCTATTTTTTATACTTTATTTTGAAACAGGATCTCACTAAGTTGCGGAGGGCCACACTAAGTAGGTGAGGCTGGCCGCGAACCCGGATCCTCTGGTCTCCGCCTCCCAAGTACTGGGATTACAAGCGTGCGCCACCACGCCCGGCTCTTGGTTCAGTTTTCTATATGCACTATGAAATCTTTCCTCAGATCTATTTTGATCTTGTCAGTTCTTCCCAGGAAACCCTTCCTCTAAGGATTCTGAAAATATGGGGGAGGGGTTGGGGAGGAGTTCTGTGGTAAAGCATTTGCCTAACTTCTGTGAGGCCAAACCCAGCACCCCCCCACACACAATGCATATATCAAGGAGGAGAGAATTGAGTCCTGAATGTTGTGTTTATTATTGGAGGTTGTGTCTGCTACTGAAGACTGGAGATGGAGATTGCTGAAACCTCAGATACTGGGCACACTCCCCATTAATATAAAATGTTGGGCACTCTTCTCTCTGGCACTGATTCTCAAAGACATATCTCTTCTAATCCACATGTGAACCTATATTCATGCACTCTGAGTTTCTTGGTGTTTGTGTACCTGGAGGAATAAGCAAAATCAAGATAATTGCCTAGATAGCTTTAAAGAATTGGAGGCTTTGCCATCTGAAGTTTTACTCACACTGATTTAGTTAGCACTAAAGGTTTTTAGATTTAGTCAGAACTGAAAGGGGAAAATTTAGAGTAGAAGGAAAATTTATTATTATTACTATTATTATTATTATTATTTTTTTGCGGTACCGGGGATTGAACGCAGGGGCGTTCTACCTCCGCGCTACACCCCCGGCCCTATTTTTTTATGCTTTATTTTTGAAACCGGGTCTCACGAAGTTGCGGAGGGCCTCAGTAGGTAGAGAGAGAGAGAGAGAGAGAGAGAGAGAGAGAGGAGAGAGAGAGAGAAAGAGAGAGATCATGTGCATGCGCGCGCTGAGGTTGGCCGCGAACCCAGATCCTCCGGTCTCCGCCTCCCAAAGTACTGGCATTACAAGTGTGCGCCACCACGCCGGCTTTATTATTATTATTATTATTATTATTATTATTATTAATAGTACTGGGGATTGAACTCAGGGGCATTCTACCTCTGAGCTATACCTCCAGTCCTATTTATTTATTTATTTATTTATTTTTTTGGTGGTACTGGGGATTGAACCCAGAGGCACTCTACCTCCCAGCTACACCCCCAGTCCTATTTTTTTTTTTGTGGTACTGGGGATTGAACCCAGGGGCATTCTACCTCAGAGCTATACCCCCAGCCCTATGTTATTCTTTATTTTGAAACCGGTCTCACTAAGTTGCGGAGGGCCTCACTAAGTAGTGGAGGCTGGCTGCAAACCAGGATACTTCTGTCTCAACCTCCCCAGCACTGGGATTGCAAGCATGCACCACCACGCCTGGCCCCTATTTTATTTTTTATTTTGAAACAGGGTCTCACTAAGTTACTGAGGATCTCGCTAAATTGCTGAGGCTGGCCTCAATACTATGGTCTTCATGTCTTGGCCTACCAAGTACTAGGATTACAGTTGTGAACCACCACACCCAGCTAAAATTTAATGTTATTAACCAATAAAATTTTTTGAGACCAGAAGATATAAATTTCTATACCACTCAATGTATATGATAATTGTTTTCTTACCCCAATTATTTCCTAAAGAAATTTTTTTTTTTTGTGTGTGTGTGGTACTGGGGATTGAACTCAGAGGTGTTCTACCTTTGAGCTACACCCCCAGCTTATTTTCTATTTTGAAACAGGGTCTCACTAAGTTGCTGAGGCTGGTCTTGAACCTGTGATCCTCCTGTCTCAGTCTCTCAAGTACTGGGATTATAAGCATGTGCCACCATGCCTGGCGAGAAAAAATTTTTTATGGTAAAGAAAACGGTGTGACTATTAGATGATAATAAATGGTTTGAATATTTTGGAACTAAAAAGAGGAGACACTGATTATGAATAAAAAGGCAAAAATTTCATTTTATGTGAACCAGGTTTATAACTGAATAAAAAGCAAGTGTAGAAATTTCAAAAATACTATGACTGTGTATAAATGAAGAGATATAAAGAAATACATAAGATGTTTTATTTATTTATTTATTTATTTATTTTTGCGGTACCGGGGATTGAACCCGGAGGCATTCTACCTCTGCGCTACACCCCCGGCCCTATTTTTTTATACTTTATTTTGAAACCGGGTCTCATGAAGTTGTGGAGGGCCTCACTAGGTAGAGAGAGAGAGAGAGGGAGAGAGAGCACTGAGGCTGGCCGCGAACCCGGATCCTCCGGTCTCTGCCTCCCAAAGTACTGGGATTACAAGCATGCGCCACCACGCCCGGCTACGTAAGATGTTTTAAAGCATATTACATACAATTATTTTGAGCCGGCGTGGTGGTGCACGCTTGTAATCCCAGTACTTGGGAGGTTGAGACAGGAGGATTGCAGGTTCAAGGCCAGCCTCAGCTACTTAGTGAGGCCCTTCACAACTTAGTGAGACCCTGTTTCAAAATAAATAATAAAAAATAGGGCTGGGGGTATAGCTCAGAGGTAGAATGCCCCTGGGTTCAATCCCTAGTATCACAAAAAATTATTTTGAAAACTAAATATACTATTCCTGAATAGTAAACATAATTATTCAAAGGGAATATCTCACTGTTCACTCTGTGTTGCCCCGTGCACACACATTCTTCAATGTGGGTCACACTAGCTGCTAGGAAGCTGGCTGCCATCGTGAGCTCCAGAAGGACCTGCAGCAGTCCTGGCAATGACAGCAACAGACTGTTCGTAAAAGCCCGGGAGAACCGTGTTGACGGCAGAAATGAATATTTCTGACAAATCTTGAACCAGTCCCCTGCACTGATTTATCACTGAACCACATCTGAAACAATTAGACCTCTGGAACTTGCAGATAGAGGTGTTGGCACTCTTCTTTTGCAGTCCTTGCTGTTAGATATCAAACAATTTCACCATAAGTGTTGCATACGTTTGAAAATTCTCACAATGCACCAGTCCTCACTTCTTCCTTGAACTATGGATAACATAATTTGAAAGAGAAATTCCAAGCTGGGAAACCTTGCCATAATTGCTTATTGAGGTAGGTTTCCTTTTTTTCTTTTTTTTTTTTTTTTGCAGTACTGGGGATTGAACCCAGGGGCATTCTACCTCTGGGCTACACCCCCAGCCCTATTTTTTATTCTTTATTTTGAAACAGGGTCTCACTAAGTTGCGGAGGGCCTCATTAAGTAGCTGAGGCTGGCCGCAAACCCAGATCCTCTGGTCTCAGCCTCCCAAGTACTGGGATTACAAGCGTGCACCACCACACCCGGCTCCTTTCTTTTTTTCTTTTTGCAGGTTTTTAAAATTGAGTTTCCTTTTTAAATCATAAATTATTATTATTATTATTATTATTATTATTTTTGCGGTACTAGGGATTGAACTCAGGGGCATTCTACCTCCGAGCTATACCCCCAGCTCTATGTTTTATTCTTTATTTTGAAGCAGGGTCTCACTAAGTTGTGGAGGGCCTTACTAAGTAGCTGAGTCTGGCTGCAAACCTGTGATTCTGTCTCAGCCTCCCAAGTACTGGGATTACAAGCATGTGCCACCAGGCCTGGCTTAGAAGACTTTATTTTTATTTAAAGAGCAATTTTAGGTTCAAAAGATAATTGAGCAGAAGATAAGGAAATTTCCCCAGACATATATGCATTATCAATATAAAGACTGGCATTATCATTACCAATGTTCCTCTGCCAGAGTGATACATTGTTAGAATTTATTGATCTATATCGACACATCATTATCACTCAAAGCCCATATCACTTATAGTCCATAATGTATTCAAAGTACATTAGGGTCACTCTTGGGTATTTTGTATCCATACAAACAGAGCTTCCCCAATCTTTTCTTATGGCTTCATTGTACTTTATGATAAGGATTTTCCATAATTTATTTGACTACTTGTTTTTTGTGGTACTGGGTATTTAACCCAGGGGCATTCTACCTCTGAGGTATACCTTCGTCCTTTTTTTATTTTGAAATAGGATCTTGCTAGGTTGCTGAGAGTCTTGCTAAGTTGTTGAGACTGTCCTCAAACCTGTGATCCTCCTGTCTAACCCTCCCAAGTGCTGGGATTACAGGCGTATGCCACCATACCTGGCTCAGCTACTTCTTTATTGAAAACATTTCCTCCAATATTGTCTAATTACAAATATTTAAAAATCATCATTATTTTGTCTAACAAACACATCAAATCAGTAATACCATCTAATACAAAATCCATTTTCATGTTTTTTTGATTTTCACAAAAATATTTTTGTATTTTTTCTCTCTACTTATTGGTTAATCTAGTAGGAGTTTAATTTTTAAAATTTATTTATTTATTTATTTATTTATTTATTTATTTATTTGGCGGTACTGGGGATTGAACCCAGGGGCATTCTGCCTCCGAACTACACCCCCAGCCCTATTTTCTATACTTTATTTTGAAACAGGGTCTAAGTTGCGGAGGCTTCACTGAGTAGCTGAGGCTGGCTGCGAACCCGGATCCTCCCGTCTCAGCCTCCCAAATACTGGGATTACAAGTGTGCACCGCCACGCCCGGCTAAATTTAATTAATTTTTGACATTATTATAAACTTCAAGTTTTCTTAGATCATGATTAGGGTGCATTGGAGTCTGTGTTATTTTTATTTCATTTCTTGAAATTTATTGTGGTATAATATATGTTTATATATATGGTCTCCATTGGTATTTGAAAACAAGAAAATAGTCTCAGCTTTGGGTTTCAGAGTAAGATGCTACTTAGATTTACCTTATTATTCATATACTTGAGATAATTTATATCCTTGACATTTTTTATCTCTTCTCTTCCCTCCACGCCCTGCCCTCTACTGTGACTCACCTATAGCTTCCTCTGTTGGTTTGTCAGGATTCTGGGTGACATAGATGAACTCACATAGATGAACTCACTTGGTGACCCCAACTCTCTGCAGTGTCATTTGGTCAGTATTCCCCAGAGTGCCAATTAACTCTACCTCCCACAATAATAGCATTTTAATGGATGTTTGTGCATAAAGTAATGCTAGTTCTGACCAGGGGAAGATTGAATATGGTTAAGTTTTGGAAATAGTTACACCTTTGGTCTTTAAACAAGCAGATTGGTGGCAAATACAGAAATAGCTTAGGGATATTGTAGTATTGTAGTACAATGTCAGAGTCCCTGAGGGCCAGTATTGAATAGATGTTTCTAGTGACAGGATTGTTTTGTATAGATATCAATGGAATATCACCTTACACAAGGGAAGCAGCTTTAATTGAGCGGAATGAGCAAGAATCTATACAAATGAGAAGAAAAAGGACACAGAAACTGAAGTTACTTTTCTGTTTTTTTTCTTTTTATAAACCCATTTCCATTCAAGAGTGAGATCCAAAAAAAGGAACTAGACTGTCTGGGAGGCAGTCTTGTAAGTGTGCATGGAATCTGCCTGCATGAGTTCTAGGCTTTATTTCATTTCTGACGTGGAGGTAGAGTATCTTTGCTTTTTCCATTAATTAGAGAGGAGTAAGAACTAAGTCTCTTCTATGAAAAGCTAAAGGATTCCATGCGGATCAAGACATTGGTGGCCTGGAACGTCAACCAGGGTGCTCTGAACAGCAGCTGTTACATGGATTTGCCTTCTCCTACCATGTTTATTTAAAAAGCCAGAATGATTTATGGATGCTTTTGAAGTAGCTTAAGAAACCCAGATGCATGTAAAGACTTGAGGACACACCCGCCTTCTAGCACACTTGGATCTGCCTAATGTGCAGAGAGTAAGACTTGGAGCACCTAGAAAGGGACTAAGGTATGTCATGCAATTAGAAAGACATGGGAAAAAGGCAGAGTCTCCTCTAGGTATTGGATGAGAGACTGACCAGAGTTTTAGTACCAGTTCTAACGCTTACTTCTCTGGCATGTTACTTTCTTGGTCTTAATCTCCAACAGTAAAAAGGAGTCAATCATACCAACGTTCACAGTTTTCATAAATATCAAACAAGACAGTGTGTGTAAAGTAGTATGGTGTCTTGCACATGGTAGTCACTGTTTTTGTTTTGTTTTTGGTTGTTATTATTACTATTATTTTTGGAATACTGGGGATTGAACCCAGGGCATTCTACCTCTGAACTACACCCTCAGCCCTATTTTTAAATTTTGAAACAGGGTGTTACTAAGTTGCTGACGGCCTCACTAAGTTGCTGAGACTGGCCTGGAACCTGTTATCCTCCTGTCTCTGCCTCCTAAGTACTGAGATTACAGGTGTGTGCCACTATGCCTGGCTTGTTCATTATCTTGTTTTCTGTGGCTAGCTCATCAACTTCTACTCCAAACTGGGAGATATTCCCTGACTGTCTCAGTCATTCTTTAAGCTCAGAGATGATTCTGTACATTGAAATAAATTAAGCCGGGCGTGGTGGTGCACGCTTGTAATCCCAGTACTTGGGAGACTGAGACAGAAGGATCTGGGTTCGTGGCCAGCCTCAGCTATTAGTGAGGCCCTCCACAACTTAGTGAGACCCTGTTTCAAAATAAAGAATAAAAAATAGGGCTAGGGGTGCAGCCCGGAGGTAGAATGCCCCTGGGTCCAATCCCTGGTACTGCCAAAAAAACCAAAAAGAAATAAATTAGATTCATCTCTTAATCTGCGGCACAGATTCTGATTTCTTTCTTTCTTTTTTTTTTTTTGCGGTACCGGGGATTGAACCCAGGGGCATTCTACCTCTGCGCTACACCCCTGGCCCTATTTTTTTATACTTTATTTTGAAACCGGGTCTCACGAAGTTGCGGAGGGCCTCACTAAGTAGAGAGAGAGAGAGAGAGAGAGAGACAGGGAGAGAGAGAGAGAGAGAGCTGAGGCTAGCCGCGAACCCGGATCCTCCGGTCTCCGCCTCCCAAAGTACTGGGATTACAAGCGTGCGCCACCATGCCCAGCTTGATTTCTTTGTGAAAATAGCCCTGATCATCTTGACTTATGGGTATTTTTTTTTGCTTCAAAAATATATGATCATGCTATTTATTTGACATTTTTTATATAGTACATTTTTATTATTTACATTTACTTTGTGTGTGCTAAAATGTAAAAGCCTTAAGGGTAGTTAATATTTTATGCTTCAATAAGTTCAGAGTGTCCATTGGACATGATAGGCATCTAATAAATGATTGTTGATTGATTACAAATAATTATAATAAATGACAAAATAAATGATACGGCATATTCACAATAATGTGATCGAGTCACAAAATGAATTAGAGAAGAGGGAGATTAATTTGAAGACAGTGCTTTCTAAAGGGATATGAAGCATAACCAACTTCAAACCAGGGACAATATGGTGACTATAGTAGCAGTTCAATGAAGAGAATACTATCATTATGGTGAGCTTTATTACATATTGGGCTAGCATTGTATTATACAGTCATAGAAATGTTAGAGTAGAATGGATTACTTGACATCATCTGCCTCAGCACCTTTATTTTACAGATGATAAAACCAAGTTCAAGAAGAGAGTTGAGCGTGGAGGAGACAGGAGAAAGAACTTCCTCAAGTTCCCACAGGCTTGGGCTAGGACTTGATCACATTTTTCTGATTTCAAGTGCAATGTTCTTTCTGTCATTTCAAGAACCATGAAAAGTTAATATGGCATAGATGATGAGCTACTAATATCAGTCATGTATAATTTTGTTTAATAAATTGTTTTCACTCTATCAATATTTAGATTCTGAACCATACATCTCTTTTCTGACCTTGTCATTACTCTACAAAGCCCAAACTTTGTAATCCTTTCTATTCCCTGGACTGAGCTATTAAAGTGGGATACTTTTAGGGTTCCTACATTATCTTCTCTTCTTATGAGGAAAAAGTGAATACAGTTTGATAAAACTGGAATAGCATGAAGCTAAACATGAGACAGTATTAGTGAGCATGATAGCATTGCATATAGAGCAATCAAAGAGGTAAGAAAAATAAAGGTCATCAGAAATTGCTCTAGGTTTGGGGAACTGTGAGGGAGAAATCAAGGTGTTAATTTCCATTTTCTTTCCCTTTCTCATATTATGCCAGAGTTCCCAGGGCTCTCATAACTTTTCTTCTGATTCATCATTTGTTTTTGCCTTACTGTCTCTTATCCAAACCTAGAGACATTTAGGGAATCGGGGAATTAGAATTAGAAGCAGTGGCTTAGCTGGGCTTGGTGGCACACGCTTGTAATCCTAGTACTTGGGAGGCTGAGACAGGAGGATTGCAGTTTCGAAGCCAGCCTCGGCAATTTAGTGAGGCCCTCCAAAACTTAGTGAGACCCTGTTTCAAAATAAGAAATAAAATCAGGCTGGGGGTGTAGCTCAGAGGTAGAAGGCCCCTGGGTTCAATCCCCAGTACTAAAAAAAAAAAAAAAAAAAAAAAAAAAACCAGAAGCAGTGGCTTGTAGCAATGAAATAATGCCCATTTTCTTCAATTATAGTGTAAAGGGTTATCAAGAGGTGTTTTGGCTCTGTGAGGTAAGGTAATATATTTTTTCCCCTTACAATGTGAAACTCATGCAATTAGTGACTCCCTGCAAAGCTTGATTCTCTCTTTGTTCTATTTTTCAGGTAATGTTAGAGACAGCTCTGCTCTTGGAGGCAATGGGTGGAGCCAACCACTCTGTGGTGTCTGAGTTTGTGTTCCTGGGACTCTCCGATTCATGGGAGATCCAGCTTCTTCTTTTCCTCTTCTCTTCTCTGTTTTACATGGCAAGTTTGATGGGAAACCTCCTCATTGTGTTCTCTGTGACCTCGGACTCTAATCTACACTCCCCCATGTACTTCTTGCTGGCCAATCTCTCATTTCTTGACCTGGGCATTTGCTCAATTGCAGCCCCCAAAATGATTTATGACCTTTTTAGAAAACACAAAGCGATCTCTTTTGAAGGTTGTATCACCCAAATCTTCTTTATTCATGCTATCGGGGGCACAGAAATGGTGCTGCTCATGGCCATGGCGTTTGATAGATACGCAGCCATATGCAAGCCTCTCCACTACTTGACCATCATGAGCCCACGGATGTGCATTTTCATTTTGGCTGTTTCCTGGATCCTTGGCCTCATCCACTCAGTGGCCCAGTTGGCTTTCGTTGTGGACTTGCCCTTCTGTGGTCCTAATGTATTGGACAGCTTTTACTGTGATCTCCCTCAGCTCATTAAGCTGGCTTGCACAGAGACCAACAGACTGGAGTTCATGGTCATAGCCAACAGCGGTCTCATCTCCATGGGCTCCTTCTTCATACTGATCATATCTTACATCTTCATTCTGGTCACTGTTCGTAAACGCTCTTCAGGAGGTTTATCCAAGGCCCTCTCTACTTTGTCAGCTCATGTCACGGTGGTGGTTTTATTCTTTGGGCCATTAATCTTCTTCTACACCTGGCCCTTCCCTTCATCACACTTGGACAAATTTCTTGCTATCTTTGATGCAGTTCTCACACCTTTTCTGAATCCAGTCATCTATACGCTCAGGAACAAGGAGATGAAGGCGGCAATGAGGAAACTATTCTATCAGTTTGTGAGTTATAGGAAGATGTCCTAAATAAAGATAAACCAAAATGCAGCTCTACACTCAATGACAATGGGAAAAACAGTCATTGAAAAGTTAAATTCCCATTAACTTTGTGTACTAAGTCACATTTATGTATTTACCATGTTATTGTATATCTCTAGTACCCTACTCAATAAAGATAAAGGGAGCTAGTTATGAAGATTTCTGTGCTTCAGACCCTGTGCTGGATGTTTAATATAAATTATTTAATATTCATGATAACTCTGCACAGTACTTTTACCTTGATAATTTAAAAAATAAAAAAGAAATGCTTTACTGCCCATTCTTTTTTTTTTTTTTTTGTAGCACCAGGAATTGAACTCAGGGGCATTCTATCTCTGAGCTATATTCCCAGCCCTTTTCTTTAAAAAAAATTTTTTTTTGAAACAGGGTCAGTCTCAATAGGCTGCTGAGAGTCTGGCTAAGTTGTTGAGGCTGGTCTCGAACCTGTAATCCTCCTGCATCAGCTTCCCAAGTACTGGGATTACTAGGGTGTGCCACCATGCCTGGCTCGCCATCCTTTTTATAATTACTGTGTAAAATGTTTCAAACCAAAGCCGTTTTTCACCTTCATCCACTACTTTCAATATTCTTATCCCTCTAAATGTGTCAAACAGAATCCATGTTGAACAATTTAGTGTTGGAAATTAGTGTATTGCTACTTTTCACTATTACACTTTCTTTTGAATTGGTTAATGTCCCTTTCTCCAACTATCAAACTGCCATAATAATTAATTGGTTTTATTTTTCCCTCTCTTCCTTTAGTATCTTCTTTCTTACCATATCCTTTGTCTACTTAGATGACTGTTTTTTTTTTTTTTTTACAGAGGTTGGTTATAATCAAAAGGTGAGAATTAGGTCAATAATCAGTGTCTATAGGGATTAAGCAGTATTCAGAGTAACTTGCTATGTTCCAGTTAGGGATGGAAATAAAAAGACGAATAATACACAATGATACTACTGCTGGTTGTATAATAGAATTAAGGAATTTTAGAACTTTAATTTGAGAGATCATTCATTTCAATCTATTATTTTGTAGGTGATAACACTCAGGAATAGAAATGTCAGATAATAGATCTAGCATGAGAATCTGGTCTTCTCACTTTACTATTAAAAGAATTAAAAATATATCTAAGCCCATTTGTTGATTTGGGTTCTTGAGCTTTCTGTGAACAGACTACATTTCTGGCCTCTCTAGCTTTTCTATTTCTGATCCCTGTGATAGCAGAAATGACACAAATATGGTCATTACTTTTTTCCACTGGCGTTAATTTCATATGATTATTTGTTGTTTCCAAGTTTTTTCTTTATTTGCAGCCCAATAAGAAATTATCTGAAGCTGGGCATGGTGGCGCACGCTTGTAATCCCAATACTTTGGGAGGCGGAGACCGGAGGATCTGGGTTCGCAGCCAGCCCCAGCTCTCTCTCTCTCTCTCTCTCTTCTCTCTCTCTTCTTGTCTCTCTCTCTCTCTCTCTCTACTTAGTGAGGCCCTCCGCAACTTCGTGAGACCCAGTTTCAAAATAAAGTATAAAAAATAGGGCCGGGGGTGTAGCACGGAAGTAGAACGCCCCTGGGTTCAATACCCGGTACCGCAAAAAAAAAAAAAAAAAAAGAAATTATTTGAATGAGGTCCCGGTTATTTTATTACTGTATGGTTATATCTTGTCCATGGCTTTTATTTATGTCATTTAGAAAAAAGTTCACAATTAAATAGTAGTCTTCTGTCAGTATTGCTTTTCTACTTGAATAAACTCTCAAGTTCATTCATCTATCAGTATTTTCACAACCACTTTTCTCATTGCTACCAAGAGCTGGCATTATCTAAAATAAGATTCAAGACTGTGGGATATGAATATCATTGCATTCCTTTATGTGTTTCTGTTGGTAGATCATGGTTCCTCTGGCAGAACAGCTGGGGCACTTTTTCTTTTTAAATACTTTTATTGGTGCATTATAGTCTCACATCATAAGACAGTTCATAGTATAGTGACGTACATGCACACGGCACTTGGTGGACTTTCCCCTGGCTCCCTCCCCACGGCCCCCCTACCCAATACAGGGTATTGAGATTGACAGTGGTATTCTCACACAGGTACATAATGTCAATGGAAGTGATTCCTTCATTGATCCTCCCTCTTCCCCTCCACCCCTTCCCCTAGACCACCTCTCTGACTCCACTGAAGTTTCTTCTCCATTATCTGAAGTCTCCCTGGTATCCCAATTACTCCCTAGCTTGCACATATGACAGAAAACATATGACCCTTCACTTTCTGTGACTGGCTAATCTCACTTAGCATAATGTTCTCCAGGTCCGTCCATTTTCCTGCAAATGACGTTATTTTGTTCTTTATTGCTGAGTAGAATTCCATGGTGTGTATATACTTTTGTAATCCATTCGTCTGTTGATAGACACCTAGTTTGGTTCCATAATTTGGCTCTTGTGAATTGTGCTGCTATAAACATGGATATGCATATATTATTATGATTTTCTGATTTCAGTCCCTTTGGAAAGATATGGTGCACTTAAGAAATAAAATTCAGGAGCCAGGCGTGGTGGCGCACGCTTGTAATCCCAGTACTTGGGAGGCGGAGACCGGAGGATCCAGGTTCGCGGCCAGCCTCAGCTACTTGGTGAGGCCCTCCGCAACTTAGTGAGACCTGGTTTCAAAATAAAGGATAAAAAATAGGACCGGGGGTGTAACTCGGAGGTAGAATGCCCCTGGGTTCAATCCCCGGTACCGCAAAAAAAAAAAAAAAGAAATAAAATTCAGGTTAGTTTTATTATTATCTGATTGCCTTTAATGAACAAACCTGGTTGTAACTGTCGTAGCTCCTTTTTTTTTTGTGGTACTGGGGATTGAACCCAGGGGCGTTCTACCTCTGAGCTACATCCCC
>PVJS01054381.1:0-12980 GCA_004027185.1 Glis glis
AAAAAAAAAAAAAAAAAAAAAAGTTTCTTTGAGGCGGGCGTGGTGGCGCACGCTTGTAATCCCAGTACTTTGGGAGGCGGAGGATCCGGGTTCGCGGCCAGCCTCAGCTCTCTCGCTCTCTCTCTCTCTCTCTACCTAGTGAGGCCCTCCGCAACTTCGTGAGACCCGGTTTCAAAATAAAGTATAAAAAATAGGGCCGGGGGCGTAGCGCGGAGGTAGAACGCCCTTGCGTTCAATCCCTGGTGCCGCAAAAAAAAAAAAAGAAAAAGAAAAAGAAAAGTTTCTTTGAGATTACAGACTGAAATGTGAGCATCTTTATTTTGTGACAGTATTATGAACTTGGTCCCTGGGAGTCACACTTTGTGCCCAGTCACCCTGGGGCCACTATTTACTTGACTTTCAAAGCTAAGGAGATTGTCCCCACTGCCAGGGGTGCTCTGCCTTTCTCCTTGCACCACCCACCTCCACACCCATTTCTGTTTTCAAACCAAAAGGCAAGTAAGTAGCTTTTCAAGTTGAGAACTTAATATTCTTTTACAGAGGATAAAGACCAGCACAAGGCATTAAGATGGCAAACAACTGCAAAGAGTCCTTATGAGTACCAGATCTACAGCAGTGTAGTTGGAGTGAAATAGTAATGTTTCAGAAACTTAGAAGTAGTAGAGTATGTGCTTAGCATATGAAAGGCCCCAGGTTCCATTCCCTGCATCAAAAAAAAAAAAAACCCTAAATTTCTAGCATTCCACATACAAGAGACTACACTGTAACTAGTGCATTATTCAAGGGACTGAGTTTTTATGCACTTTAAACTATTTTGACCAGTATTTTAGGTATTGCTGACTCAGGAAAACAAAATTGAAAGCAGCCCTCATTTGGAGATTTTACTGAAGCATGTTCTGTGACAGGCGTTCAGCCAAAGGAATAGAAAGGACCATTTAATTCTAGACAACTGCATTTGAAATCAGCCGGTGGTGGTGATCCCGACTCTGTTTCTGTTGGGAAGAGGTGGAGATATGTGTGCTTAGCCAGCTGGTCAGTATATGACACCCAGGTAGAGAAAGGGAGCCAGCCGGGTGTGGTGGTGCAAGCCTGTATGGGGTAGGCCGAGGCAGGAGGATGGAAAGTTCAAGGCCAGCCTGGGCAACTTAGCAATAAAATAAAAATAAAAAAGGATGTAGCTCAGTGGTAGAGCACTTGCCTAGCGTGTGCAGGGCCCTGGGTTAAATCCCCAGTACTGAAAACAACAACTAATAATAATAATCGGAGCCAACCTGGATCTTCCATAAACAGCCAGTCTGGACTCTATTCTGCTGCCTGCAAGGTGCTTGCCATGGGAACTTCAGTTTGGGCCACAGACTGACTTTCCACCCCCAGGGCGCCCTGGAGGAGCTCACTCAGCTCCTCTCTCCACAGAGGCTCTCTAGTGCCCCTTTTGTGTCAGAATTGAGCAAGATGGGCATGGCTTCTGGCCTCACTGAGCTTATGGTCTAATAGGGGAAGTGAAAGAAAATAAGAAGATACCTTTTAAGGTAGGTGCTACAAAGAGCGATCTTCCAGAAAGCTGTGCTGTGTGTTGCATGGGGAGCTACTTCAGAAAGTGGGTGTCTTAGTTGGTTCTCTGTTGCAATAACAGAATGCCTGAGACTGGATAATTTATGGAGAAAAGAGTTTTATTTAGACTCACAGTTCTAGAAGAGACTGGAAAGTCCAAGGACACACCACCTAGCATGTGTTCACCTTCTGGTGAGGGCCTTGTGCTGCTTCATAGCATGGCAGAAAAAGCAGAAAGGCAAGCAAACCTGTGCGGAAGAGGCAAAACACGAGGGTGGACTTGCTTTGTAACAACCAACACTTGCAGTAACTAACCCAGTTCCCAGAAAGTGAGATCTCACTTGAGAGAGCCATTAATCCCTCTTAACAACCTAATCACTCTTAAAAGGGGTGGAGATAGCCACTCAGAAGCCTGAGTGATCAGAAGAGGGTATGCAGGAGAGAGCTGACAGTGATAAGCTTTAGGAAGGTCAGCAGTGGCCACAGTACAGTGGGCCAGGGGAGGGTGGCTGGGTAAGGTTAGAAGGGAGGCAGGCCTGGGAGTCGCCCAAACTTATAACCTGCTGGTGTTAGGAAGCTCCCTCTTGCTGCAGTGCTCAGAGTGGAGTGTGGCGAGTAGGTATGAAAGTACAAGCCACAGTCCACTACATCTTCAGGAAAAAAAATAAACCAGAGACGACCCCTGCTTGTTTTCCTTTCCCGAGAATCAGAAGGAGCACCTCAAGCCTCCACCTGCCTCCTGCAGTGAGCGTTGCTGGGGCTGGTTAGTTCTGGTTAGTTATCTATTACTGAAGCTGTGGTTTGAATGTGTCCCCTAAGGGTCTGGGTGTTGAAATTTAATCCCCATTGTGAGGTATTAAGAGGGTGGAAACTTAACCCATCTGGGATATTTATTTATTTATATATTGCGGTACTGGGGATTGAACCCAGGAACATTCTACCTCTGAGCTACACCCCCAGCCCTATTTTTTTATTCTTTATTTGGAAACAGGGCCTCACTAAGTAGCGAACCTGTGATCCTCCTGTCTCAGCCTCCCAAGTACTGGGATTACAAGCGTGTGCCACCACGCCTGGCTCATCTGTAGTATTTAGAGAAGTCTTTGGGAGGTGATTAGGCTTAGGTAAGGTCATCAGGATGAAGCCCCCATGAATGAATCCTGGTGGCTTTATAAGAAGGAGGAGACCAGAAGTCACACACACACACACACACACACACACACTCATACACACTCACTCCCAGTCCATTGTCATGTGATGTCCTGAGCCACCTTGAGACTCTGCTAGCAAGGAGACTGTCACCAGATGCGGGCGTTTGACCTTGGACCAGAACCATAAGTCAAAATCTCTCTTCTTATAGGTTACCCATTCTCAGATATTTAATTATAGTAATAGAAAAAGGACTGATACGCTGACCCGCTGGCCTAGGTGGCTGCTTATCAGTTACATTTGGGCTGGGCTGGGGAGGGGCTGCCTCCCAGGCAATACCAGGTACACAAAGGAGAGGCTGGAACCCACAGCCAGGAAGAGAACAGCAGCTTTCAGGGCTCTGGGTACCTTGCCCCACCCTCCCTGCTCCCCTTCCTTCCCTTCCGCAGGGAGGAATCGCTGCTAACCACAATAGGAAGGCAGCGGATGTGCCTCCTGATCAACACTAAATAATGCACAGCTAGTTAAGGTGCTAAGCAGCCTTCAGGTGACAAGGAGTTGTAAGCAACATTATCACAATAGATTGATTTAACCTGGAAGGAGAAGGGAGGGGAGACATTGTATATGTGTGTTTTGTGTGTATGTGTGTGTTTTGTGTGTCCATGTGTATGTGGTACTGGGGATGGAACTCAGGGCTTCCTGTGTGCTAGATAAACGCTTTACCACTGAGCTATACCCCCCAGCCCTTTTAATTTAATTTCGAGACAGGGTCTCACTAAGTTGCCCAGGCTGGCCTTGAACTTGTTCTCCTCCTGCCTCAGCCTCCCAAGTAGCTGGGATTATAGGCGCCCAACACGTGTGTTTTACGATAAAGAGTCTCTCATATTGTAGCTTCCAAATCCATGCTATAATGAGTTTCTGATGAATTTAGCCTGAGAGCCATGTTAATGGGGGTGGGGGAGTTGGTAGAGAGCTGAGCCAAATGGTGTATGGCCGCAAAAGCTGACTGCAGAGACACGTGGACACCAGAACAGGCCTCACTGAGTCAGCATCTTCGAGGGTTAGGTCCTTGATTCACCCAGTGGTTAGGTCCTTGATTCACCCAGTGGTTACTGTACAGCCCGGTCACTGGGGTCACTGGTCTGGTCCAACCTCCTCTGTCACAAGTAGGTGATGATTTATCCAGGATTGTCCAGTGGGTTGGTGGCATAGCCAGATACAGAACCCAGGTTTCCAGAGCCCCTGGCTCCTGACTTTCCATCACATAAGGCTATAGCTTGAGAGAGGGGGGTGGGAGGGGCCTGCCTGGTACCAGGACTGGGCTTGGATCAGATAGATCCAGCCCAGTTAGACTTTAACAACCTGGAAGAAAAACAGCCACTCCTGACCAAACCCCTGAGTGCAGCACGGTAATGCTGTAGGCGTATTTTCTGTTTCAGAACCACCGAAGGAAGCAAACCGTTCTACCACTTGTTACCATAATGCTGGCTGCCCGCCTCTCCAGACCCCTGTCACGGCTCCCAGGAAAAACCCTAAGTGTCTATGATAGAGAAAATGGAACAAGGTAAGCAACCAAGAGTGGAGTGACCTTGAGGGTCATGCTTTCCATACCTAGGTGATGCTGGTGGTAAGTCCTGATCTCAAAGGTGTCTCAGTATCTGCTGGCTCCCAGCAAAGGAAACCCAGAAGTATCTTCAGAGGAGAGGCCTCCCAGTGCTCACCAGGAAGAAGAATAGCTTTTATGACTGCTTTTTCTTTTCAAACCGCCCCCCAAGTACTGAGGATTGAACCCAGGGGTGCTCTACCACTGAGCTACATGCCCATCCATTTTTATTTTTTGAGACAGAGTTGCCCACTCTGGCTTTGAATTTGTGATCCTCCTGCCTTAGCCTCCCAAGTAGCTGGGATTACAGACATGTACCACCATGCTGGCTTCATAACTGCTTTTTATTTTTTTATTATTTATTTATTTATTTATTTATTTATTTATTTATTTATTGCGGTACCGGGGATTGAACCTGGGTTCTATTCTACCTCCGGGCTACACCCTCAGCCCTATTTTTATTCTTTATTTTGAAACAGGGTCTCACTAAGTTGCAGAGGGCCTCACTAAGTAGCTGAGGCTGGCCACGAACCCAGATCCTCCGGTCTCAGCTTCCCAAGTACAAGCGTGCACCACCACGCCCGGCTCAAAACTACTTTTTAAAACCATTTTTATTTTGAAATAACTTTAGAACTTTTACACAAAAGTTGCAAAAATGGTATAAAGTGTTCCTATCCTCTTCACCTAACTTCCCCAAATTCTCACCTCTTACAAAACCACAGCACAGTGATCAAAATCAGGAAATTACCACTTGATGTAATACTTTAATCTACAGACCTTACTCAAATTTCACCAGATGGCCCACCAATGGATCTTTTTCTGTCCAGGATACAATCCTGAATCCCACGTTGCATTTAGTTGTCATGTCTCCTTGATCTCTTCCTACTGGGGGCGATTCCTTGGTCTTTTTGGTTCATGACCTTGACATTCTGGAAGACTACCAGTTATTCTGTAGTTTGTCTCAATCTGGGTTGGCGTGATATTTCCTTGTGTCTAGATCCAGATGAAAAGGAGCCTGTAGAAGTGAGGTGCGCCCTGCTCAGCACATCACATTGGAGGCATATGATGTTAATGTGGCTAATTTCTTTGGTCATTTAAATTTTTGCACATAAAATCAGTTAACTAAAATGTCCTGAGGCTTCACTGAGCTGTTGGTGTAATTTAGAAGGATTAAATTAAGTACAAACTAGCCTGGCATGGTGGTGCACACCTTTAATCCCAGTACTTGGGAGGCTGAGACAGGAGGATTTAAGGTTCAAGACCAGCCTCAGTAACTTATCAAGACTCTCAGCAACCTAGGGAGACCCTGTTTCAAAATAAAAAATGAAAAGGGCTGGAGGTATAGCTTGGAGGTAGAATGCCCCTGGGTTCAATCCCTAGTACCAATAAACACATACAAAAAAATTTTAAAGTACAAATTAAACAAGCAGATTTTTTTTGTTTGTTTGAGACGTCGTCTCACTATTTTGCCTAGGCTGGCCCTGAACTACTGGGCTCAGCGATCTTTCTGCCTCGGCCTCCTGAGTGCTGGGAATGCCGGCGCTCGCCACCACACTCGCCTAGATCTTTCCTGAGAGCTTCTGGAATTTCCTTCTCAAAGGGGATCATTTGGCTCGACTGCCGCATTTTCCTCCTTTGCAGCCTGAGCAAGGAAAAATAAGAAATACCTTTCTCTTTCTGTTATATTTGAGGAGAGTGAAACTGAATGTCAGGTTAAATTCAAAGTCTCAGCAGCTGGAAAATTGATATTTTCTTTTTTTTTTTTTTTGCGGTACCGGGGATTGAACCCAGGGGCGTTCTACCTCTGCGCTACACCCCCGGTCCTATTTTTTATACTTTATTTTGAAACCAGGTCTCACGAAGTTGCGGAGGGCCTCACTAAGTAGAGAGAGAGAGAGAGAGAGAGAGAGAGCTGAGGCTGACTGCAAACCTGGATCCTGCGGTCTCCGCCTCCCAAAGTACTGGGATTACAAGTGTGTACCACCACGCCCGGCGAAAATTGATATTTTCTATGCTGGTAAATCTCTTTAGAAGCACATGTAGGTAGACTTTTCACAGCATTTGCCTAAGTGCATTTGCACGGGATCCATCGCAGAGACTGAGCCTGGAGATGGGGCTTTGGCTACCAGAGGTCACCGTGTGAGAGGAGTGTAGAAGAGCCCTCCAGCAGAAGCAGCGGGAGGCCTTAGTGTCCGAGAGGACACGGGGCCTGGCTCTGTTGAAGGGCTTTTGAAAGACGGTGATTTTCTACATTATTATTTTTTTCCAAATCCTTTTTTATTTATGTACGTTTCATTAGTTTTACGTCCTTGAGGTGTACAGCATCACACAGATTCAGTGTCCAAGGGCCTTAGCAGGAAGGTTGCTTCAAAAATTGGCCTGAACCATGCCACCGTTTCCATGGGCACAAGTTACCTTTCCCTGGATTGCTCTAGTTTAGTTAGGTTTGTATCCAGGAATCACCATGTTGTGTTTTGCTTTGTACACGTAAGCACATCTCTTACTCAAGTAGAATTCAATTTTATCTCTGACATAAATACCCTCAGTTTTAAGAAAAGCTGTGTGAGCCGGGCTTGGTGGCACATGCCTGTATTCCTAGTACTTGGGAGGCTGAGATCGGATGATCACATGTTGGAGACCAACCTCAGCAATGTGGCAAGACTCTCAGAAACCTAGCAAGACCGTGTTTCAAAACAAAAAAATTTAAAAAGGGGGCTAGGGGAGTGTAGTTCAGAGGTAGAATACCCCTGGGTTCAACTGCAGTACCACCAAAAAAAAAAAAAAAATCTGTGTGCTGCCTTTGGTTCTGGAGATGCCACTCATAAGCAGCAAGAAAGGCCTTGCACCACAGCCTTGTAGACATACTAGCCTTTCAGAAGTCCTGATCCCAGCAGGCCAGGTGCCCATTCCCTGGTGTCAGGGGCCCAACACCATCAGTCCCACATCATCTCCCCCATCTCCTGTCCTCTCTCTTCTTGGAGTCTGTAGCAATTGCTGGCTGGTAGTCTCTGAGCCACACTGGTGCCTCACTGAGGAATATGATGAACCTGCCCCAGTTATTTGCCCCCTCCAATTTTTTTTTTAGCAAGTGATTCATAAGAAAATAGCAAAATCTGTCTCAAAAGTACTTTGTAGAGCTTTCTGGAAATTACGTTTTATGTGTGTGTGTGTGTGTGTGTGTGTGTGTGTGTGTGTGTGGTATTAGGGATTGGACCCAGGGGCATTCTACCTCTGAGCTATACCCTCAGCCATATTTTATTTTTATTTTGAAACAGGGTCTCACTAGGTTGCTGAGAGTCTCACTACTTGCTGAGGCTGTCCTAGAACCTGCAATCCTCCTGTCTCAGCTTCCCAAGTACCGGGATTACAAGTGTGTGTCATCATGCCCAGCTTGGAAATTACTTTTTATAGAGGAGAATATAATCCCAAAGGAAGTTAAAATACTTTTACAAAGTATTTACAAAGGTTTTGTCCTCAAATGAAAGGAAATGAGGCGTTAGTTGAGCTACTGGCTCATTTGAGAGGGGAGAAAAGTACCACAGGGACCTTCTGGACCTTCTGGATGGACTGAAGAGGAATCTGGGAAGGTTCAGGGGCATGGGGCGCGGAGCTGAGAGGCAGAGCTGAGTCAGGATGCGTTAAATGTTCTCAGGGTGGAGGCATCAGCAGAGGCCAGGAGCGAGACCCAGGTGCAGAGGAGGCTGGCATGGCAGGTGATCACACAGGAGGTTCTCTGTGGTGGGGGAAAACTTGGCCTGATTGTTTGCTTGAATCTTAGTTGGAAAGGGCCTCAGACTCCAGGCCCTAGCTGTAGGGCAGTCCTGCAGACCTGAGCGCATCCTTCACAAGTGACCTTGCCACCTCTGTGCAGTAGAGTATGTCCAGGGCTGGGAGGTCAGTACTGATCATTCCTATCTTTGGATAGTTCCATGTATTGTCCTCCATAATGAGTAGAGATCTTTCTTCCTGTAAAGTCCACACCGTGTTCCTGGGTCTGCCTCTGTATTCCCACTGGACAAGCCAAACCCTTCTCCCAAGGGACACCATCCCATCCAAATACTTGTCTTCTCTTATTCCTTCTGCATGGTTTTTTCCCCCAGTACTGGGGATTGAACATAGGAACATCCTACCTCCAACCTACACCCCCAGCCCTATTTTTATTCCTTATTTTGAAACAGGGTCTCACTAAGTTGCAGAGGGCCTCACTAAGTAGCTGAGGCTGGCTGAAAACCTGTGATCCTCCTGTCTCACCTTCCCAAGTACTGGGATTACAAGCATGTGCTACCACGCCCAGCTCCTCTGCATGGTTTTCATTGCTTATGTCCCTTGGTTTCCCCACTTGGCATCCAGGTCTTCAGTTGGCCTGTGCTCCTTCTTAAAGTGTGGGGGCCCAAGTAGGACACCACTGTTCACATGCCTCTGTCCAGATGAACCTCCCCAGGAGAGGCCAGATGTAGCCCCTGCCCCTGTCCTGATACTTGACAACCTGTTCTGCTTGCTGGCTCTGCACAGCCCTAGGGTTTTGGATTTATGGCTTTGCCAGAAGGATCTGGCACCCCTGGGACAGGTGGCTTACAGATGCATTCCCTACCAAGGACACTACCTTCTGGGTCCTGGTTACATGCACCAGAGGGCTCAGCTCTGCCAGCCCCTTACTATTATGTGAGATGTAATCCTCCAGGGGTACCTGACCCGGGCAGAGTGGAGAAAGGCTCCTGTCCCCTCGTCATGGTTCTTTGCTCTCCAGCTGGGCTCATACCACTTCTTTTGGCAGCCACATCACATTTGTGATTCATGACTAAATTTCTTTCACAGATGCTCTGTAAGACCACATTTCTCCCAAGCTGTACTTGGGCTGCTGTTGGTCCCTCCTAAATCCATCTTGTTAGATTTAGCCTGTCTGATTCACTCAGTGGCTCCCCTAAGCAGAAGGCTGGGTTACTGGTTATTGTTGCTGATCTTGAAGGGAGCAATCAAAAGGATAGAAATGCAGGTTGTTAAGATAGGGAAGAAGCCAGAATTAATGCCCTGGCTAGCGTTGGAGGTCTCTTAAATGTGGCCAGCACGTTCTTGGATACGAGGAGCAGCAGGTTCTTCCACGGCCCTCTGGGAAGTACCACATGGTTCTTCTTCTGGGTCAGAGCGGAAATCAGGAAACTCTTGTCCTTGCAATCTGGCAGCCTATGTTCTGGGGTGGTACCCTTCAGAAAGGGTACTGGCTGTCCTGTAACTTGTACCACTTGCCAACCTGGCAAGCTGTCAGGTTGCCCAGCACAGGGAACCCTCCAGGGAATACACAGTCTTCTATGGTCTTTGGGCTGAACCCCTCGGGCATGCTGAGCCCTGGTAGGCTAGTTAATCAGGTAGGACTGCAGCCACTAAGAGTAGCAGAAACACCCAGAAATCTAGGACTGGTGTGGCCTCAGAGAACCCGGGCTCCTTGTTTCTTTCTGCTCTGTCCTCCTGAGGTGGCTCTGATCTCACCTCACAATACCTCTCTACCCCCAGGCAGGGGGAGCCAGGCGCTGAGGAGGAAGACAGGAAAGCACAGCCTCCCAGCAGTCACTGTAGTCTTCTGCTTGCACCTCATTGCCAGAGGTGGGTCATGTGATCAATAAGTAGCGTCGGAAAGAGTTGGGCACATGGCAGTCCCAGGCACATAATCCAGATTTTGTCAGAGTGGCAGATGACAGGAGGTGGGGATGGATGAGCAGGCAAGTAACAGTGTCTGCCGTAGCTGAGCTGGGCTGTGGCTTAGGACTGATTTTGTTCCCGAAGATTAGGGATTTGGCAGTCAAGAGGCTCAAAAGAGAAGCCCCTACCAGAAAAAGTGGGGTTTGCCCCTCTAAGGCAGTGTTTTTTTGTTTGTTGTTTTTGTTTTGTTTTGTTTTTTATGTTTTGCTGTGCTGGGGATGGGCCTTGAATCTCAGTTGGAAAGGGCCTCATACTCCCATCCTTAACTTCCAGGGCCTGGAGCATGCTAACCACCCTCTACCACTGAGCTCCAGCCCCAGCCAGAGGTGGTGCTGAAGTCACTTGGAGCACTGTGGGGAAAAGAAAACCTCTATGCCTTACCCTGGGGATTCTGATTTAATTGGTTAGAGGTGAAGTCAGGTGTGGAATAGTTTTTAAAACTTTCCTATAATTTTGTTTTGTTTCGGTGGTGCTGGGAGTCTAACCCAGGGTTTCATGCATGCTAAGCACAAGCTCTACCACTGAGCTATATCCCCAGCCCCTTCCCTATAATTTTATAAATATATGTGTTTGTATGTGTGTTTGTTTGGCTCTGGGGACTGAGCCGAGAGGCATTCTACCTCTGAGCCACACCCCCAGCCTTTTTTATTTTTATTTTTTATTTTGAAACAGGGTCTCACTAAGTTGCTGAGGCTGGCTTTGAACATGCAATCCTCCTAACTCAGCCTCCCAAATACTGAGATTACAGGCATGTGTCACCATGCCCAGCTTGTATTTCTGCATTATGCCCCCAGTGCTTATTATTTTTTCTTTTGAAACAGGGTCTCACTAGGTTGCCGAGAATCTCACTAAGTTGCTGAGGCTGGTCTAAATCCTGCAATCTTCCTGACTCAGCCTCTCAAGTATTGGGATTACAGGCATGTGCCACCACACCCAACTAATATATGTATTTTTCATGGAGACTCTCAAGCATATATATAAATAGGATGTAATTATTAGCTCTTTTCAATCAGTAGTGCTAGGGATAGAACACAGGGCCTTGTACATGCTAGGCAAGCATTCTACCACTGAGCCGCATCCTCAGCCCTGGATAACACATTTTTATGAAGTTTGTAAAAACTTACTTTGTGTATATATGTGGTACTGGGAATTGAACCCAGGACTTTGCACATGCTAGACAAGTACTCTACTACTGAGCTACATTCCCAACCCTTTTCAAATTTTATTTTGAGATAGGCTAAATTGCTAAGTTGCCCAGACTGGCCTCGAACTTGCCATCCTCCTGCCTCAGCCTCCCAAGTATCTGGGATTACAGGCATGTGCCTCTATACCCAGCTAAAATATACTATTTTGAATAGGTAATATATTCACACGGTATAAAATTCAATTGGCACCAAAAAATGGCATACAGATAAAGTAAACCTATCTCCTATCTCTTTCCTCTGTTACTTACCATCTACTCAACACTGCCTCCTCCACTTATCATTATTGGTTTGATAGTCATTTAAAAACTAACACGGGACAGGGGATGTAGCTCAGTGGTAGAGTGGTGTTTAGTATGCCCAAGGCCCAGGGTTCAATTCCCAGCACTACAATAAATCAATAAACTAAGTAACAATTTACACTTCTGGAATAAATGCACTTTTCTCTATCCTCCTGGAGGATAATAATAATATTATCACACACACACATTAAAAACTCATCCCAGACTTGGAGCTGAAGAAGCTAGCAGCCAAGAGATGTCAGTGAGCTCAGACAAAAAGCCCCAACAAAAGCTTGCTCTCTCTTGCCAAGGGACCTGCCGAACAAGAAAGCTGTTAGTGATGGTCCTGCCCTAGCCAGACATCACAGAAAATGGTGTGGCCTCCCCTCCCCATGCCACCAAGGGTCAGGGCAGCCTAGACATCATCCTGTCAGGCTGTGGTGAGGGTCCCAATCCCCCACCAGCGGTAGTGTCAGAGAAAGCCAAGGAAGGGCCAAGACTGTCTTGGTCATCCTGCAGTAAGAAGCCACCCCTGTCTGCTGTAGGGGGAGAAGTGTCAGAGGAGGCCTCCTGAGGGGTGGGACTTTCTCCATCACCCATCAGTACTGAGACACCCTCTCCCATACATGTAGAAAACAGCAATGAGGCACTAGCCCCTCCCAGCCAGGGAGGTGGCCGGGAGACCTGGCAGGAGCTGGCATCGCAACGCCCACCTCAACCCAGCAGTCACACCGCCCAGTTCATCTTACACAGCTAGTATTATTCTGATTCCAAAATCAAACACAGTACCAAAGAAAGGAAGAAAAGATTAAAGGAAACCACAGACCAAGACCAATATCTCTCATGAAAATGTTAGCAAATAAAATTCAGCAATATTTAAACAATTATAAACCAAAATGTGTTTATAACTGAACAAAATGTGTTTGTTCCAGGGATATAAGAATGGTTCATTATTTGGAAATCAGTGTCCTCCACCCAATTAATGGGCTAAGGAAGATAAAAATCATATGATCCTGTCTATTAATGCAGAAAAAACAAAATTTCACAGCCATTTATGATAAAAAAAACTCAGAAAAACAGATACAGAGGGAAACTTCCTGAATTCAATAAATATTACCTACAGTAGATTGACAACTAACATCATACTTAATGGTGTGAGACAGAATACTTTGCCCCTGGGATGGGGAGCAAGGCATGGATGTTTCCTCTCACCACTTATCCAACATAGTGCTGTAAGTTCCAGCCAGGACAGGAAGGCAAGACCCATTAAAAAGTCATACAGAGCCAGGCGTGGTGGCGCACGCTTGTAATCCCAGTACTTTGGGAAGCGGAGACCGGAGGATCCGGGTTCGCGGCCAGCCTCAGCTCGCTCTCTCTCTCTCTCTCTCTCTCCTCTCTCTCTACCTAGTGAGGCCCTCTGCAACTTCATGAGACCCGGTTTCAAAATAAAGTATAAGGCCGGGCGTGGTGGCGCACGCTTGTAATCCCAGTACTTTGGGAGGC
>PVJS01054382.1:0-12980 GCA_004027185.1 Glis glis
ACCCAGGGGCGTTCTACCTCCACACTACACCCCCGGCCCTATTTTTTTATACTTTTTTTGAAACCGGGTCTCATGAAGTTGCTGAGGGTCTCACTAGGTACAGAGTGTGTGTGTGAGAGAGAGAGAAAGAGAGAGAGAGAGAGAGAGAGAGAGCTGAGGCTGGCCGCGAACCCGGATCCTCTGGTCTCTGCCTCCCAAAGTACTAGGATTACAAGCGTGCGCCACCACGCCCGGCTCTGAGATTTTAAATTCTGACCCTCCTTTCTAAAACAAAAAATAATGTTTCTTGCTCTATGTTAGCTACAAAATAGCATCGTTAAAATACTTTTTCTTTTATAAACACTCTGCAAAGAAATGAAGCTTGAACAATATTTATACCTTTGGAATTACCAGTCCGTTAATTGTGTGGGTCAACTTGGCTGGACCACAGTGCCAAATATTTGGTCAAACATTATTCTAGATGTTTCTTTAAAGGGTTGTTTTTTAATGAGATTAATATTAAAATAAGTGTTCTTTGAGTGAAGTATATTACCTTCCATGTGGTGGGTGTAACAGGCAAAGCGAGTGTGAGTTGCGTGAGAGATGAGAGCTTAGCAGACAGAATGCAAGAAATCCTTTATTGCGCTCCCGGGTGAGGTCTGCTGACCGGTAGGGGTCTAGATCAGCCGAGGTGCGCCAGGAGAGGAAGGGAGGGCATCTTTATAGCAGGGTCTGGGGTCGGGGGTCAGTGGGGCGTCTTCTTGTGAGATGAGGCAGAACAAAGCAGGTCTTCCCGTGAGATTTGAAGTTTGCTGCGTCTTCTGCCCTCCCGGGCTCCGGGGTCTCCTGTCCCAGCTGCAGGAGCGAGGGGGAAGGGGAAGGGAAGGGGGAAGGAGAAGGGGAAGGGGACCCGACCTAACAGTGGGCACCATTTAATCAGTTGAAGATTTAATAGACCAGATTGAATTCCTCTGTGCAAGAAGGAATTCTGCTGGCCACCTGCCTGTGAACTCAAACTGCAACTCTTCCTGCACTCTCCAGTCTTCAGCCTACCATGCATACAGATATTGGACTTACTAAGCCTCCAGAATCTCATAAACCAGTTCTTAAACAAAACAAACAAACAAAATACCTCTTTATCTACACACACGCACACATACACACACCCTGTTGACTCTATTTCTCTGAAGAACTCTAGTACAGTTAGTGATAAGATCATGAATTCTGTAATCAGAAATATGGATTCAGGTCCTAGATTTCCCATTTACTAACTATGTATGTTGGGAAAATTATTTTACCTCTCCAAGTCTCAGTTTCATCTTTAAAATGAGAACAACGGTAATCCCCTCAATTCTCTAGCCATGCTAGAATATGTGCATGTCATGTTGTATCCCTGTTTTGTTTCTGCCACCCCCTCTGCCTGACGATATAAACCTTATTTTTCCCTCCATACCTCTGATGATTTTAAAAATATATCCATAGATTCTTTGGATATTCTTCCCTCCAAGTTTAACTCCCCTCCCCTAGAGTTAAGCTGGTCTTCATGGGTTACTGCGAATGAATAGAACATGGCAGTGATAGTACATAACTTTCCAGAATTGGTTATCAAATGACTGCAACTTCCATCTTAGTCTCGGTTTCTCTTTCTCTCCCTGCCCCCACAGCAACCCCTACCCTATCACTTGCTATAGGAGAAGCCGGATGCCTGATTTGGGGCAGCCTATGGAGAGACCTGCACCAAGCTGGGCACGGTGGCGCACACCTGTAATTCCAGTACTTGGGAGGCTGAGACAGGAGGATCGCAGGTTGGAGACCAACCTCAGCAACTTAGTGAGACCCTGTTTGAACATAAAAAAACAAAAAGGTCTGGGGATGTAGCCCAGAGGTAGAACACCCCTTGTTCAATTCCCAGTACAAAAAAAAAAAAAAAAAAGAAGATAAGAAAAGAAAGAGAGAGACAGAGACAGGCCCAGTGGTAAGGAACTGAAGCCTCCTGCCAACAGCCACTGAATTTTTTTTTTCGGTACGGGGATTGAATCCAGGGGCGTTCTACCTCCACGCTACACCCCTGGCCCTATTTATACTTTATTTTTTTGAAACCGGGTCTCACGAAGTTGCGGAGGGCCTTACTAATTAGAGAGAGAGAGACAGGGAGAGAGAGAGAGACAGGAAGAGAGAGAGAGAGAGAGAGAGAGAGAGAGAGAGCTGAGGCTGGCCGGGAACGGAATCCTCCTGTCTCCGCCTCACAAAGTACTGGGATTACAAGGTGCGCCACCACGCCCGGCTGGCCACTGAATTTGTTTGGAGCAGATTCTCCAGCTGCCTCCTGACTTCAGCCGCAGCCAGCAACTTCACTGTGACCTCATGAAAGATGCTGAGCCAGAGCCACCCAGCTAAAGTACTCACCGGTTCTTGAGCTTCAAAAACTGTGAAGTAATAAATATTTGTTTTCTGTAAAGTCGAGTTTTGAGGAATTTATTATGTAGCAAATAACTAATACCGCAGTCAACTCATATCTATAATAGCCTTTACTAATACAGAATTTCTCCTGTTTCCCCACAGCATTTTGCATGTAACTACTACAATGCTTATGTCATATTAACAATGTGCATGTGTTGGTTTCCCTTCCAAGGCTGTGAGCCGCTTGAGGATGGGCCATTTAACTGTACTAAGTGAAAAAAAATCAGACACAAGCCTGGCACACAAAGGCCTCTTACAACAGTTAAGCTAAAAATTAATACTTCGTATGTGTCATACATTGTCTACGTCTTCTGCAAATATCCTGTTTAGCGCTCATAAAACTCTAGGAGATATATTACTATTACCACCATAACCAATACTAGGAAAATAAGGTCAAGTTATAAAGAAGCTTGAGTAACTTGCCCAAGGTCACACAGCTAGTAAATGTTGCTGAACTAAAGAATGAATGGTTACATTTCTTACAAGCAAGGCCCTATTTTATTCACCTTAGAATTTCTTATAGTGCCTAACCTGATATGAAAATGGATTCAGATATTTGATAATTACTGTCTCAAAATAAAAAGTAGCTCAGTTTTTTTGTTTGTTTGTTTGTTTAAGGATGAGCCTTAAAGGCCAGGCGAGGTGGTGCGCACCTCTAATTCCAGCTACTTGGGAGGTTGAGATAGGAGGACCACAAGTTTGAGACCAGCCTGGCAACTCAGCAGAGACCCTGTCTCAAAATAAAAATTTAAAAAGAGCTAGGGATATAGCTCAGTCCCCACAACTGAAAAGAAAAAAAAAAAAAAAAAGAATGAGTCTTGAAAACCTGGATTGTCAATCATTTAAATTGGTTCTCAATTTAAATAAAAAAGTTATAGTAAACTATGCTGTAATGAGACTAAAAGTAAACTTTGGAGGATTTTTACCTTTATCTAGATATCTCTCCCATAAATGCTTTGTGATAATGTGCCCGAAAAAGTAATTTTTTAGCCTCGTTTTCTACCCTAAAAATTAAATTCCCTGTCTTTACTGCCCCAAGGACAAGACTAGTTCCCCAAGGACGGAAAAACCAGTTCCTGCCTTTATTGATAAACCAGTTCCTGCCTTTATTCCCCTAAAGACAATACCCAATAAATCAGTTTCTGCCCTTACCTCTGCCCCGGACAGAGCCCTAAAAACCGACCCCCACCTCTGTGTTTAACCCCCTACCCCTACCCCTACCCCCCTTCTCCCCCTCCTTTGCAGCTGGGACTGGAGACCCCGGAGCCCAGAAAGACAGAAGGGGAGACGGGGCAGACTTGACAAGAAACAAAGGATGTTGGTAGTCTGATTACAAAAAAATATATAAAAGTGATGTTTACTAAATTTACTGTTCAAGATTCAAAATGGTACTTTTTTTTCAGCACTGGGGATCAAACCCAGGGGCATTCTGCCTCCGAGCTACACCCCCAGCCCTATTTTTTATTCTTTATTTTGAAACAGGGTCTCACTAAGTAGCTGAGGCTGGCCGTGAACACGGATTCTCCGGTCTCAGCCTTCGGAGTACTGGGATTGCAAGCGTGCGCCACCATGCCCGGCTCAAAATGGTACTTTAAAAGAACACAATTTGTTTTAATAATATATTTTTCAGCTGGGTGTAGTGGCACACACTTGTAATCCCAGTACTTGAGAGGACTGGATACAGGTCAGCCTCAGCAAATAGTGAGAACCTGTTTCAAAATAAAAATAAAAAATAGGGCTGGGGGTGTAGCTTGGAGGTAGAATGCCCCTGGGTCCAATCCCCATTACCACAAAAGATATATGCAAATAAAAATTATTTATATATTTTATATAAAAATAAATAAAATGTATCTATTAAAGCCTTTCAAGATACAAATAACTGGTTGCTATTTAATTTCTGTGGCTTCTCCTGACAAAATAAGAAATCAATGATCCCTTCTGGTGAGGCCTTTTAAAATAAGTACCTAAATATGAGAAACCTAAAGTCAGTTTACATTCAGATTGGCTGAGGTCAGCCAACCAGCTTGATTTTGCTATGCTCTCTCTGAGCACTTTTTCAGAGTAATTAGGAGGTCTTCACAGTATTTGGTGAATGGGGGCTCCTTCTCTCTTGATGTCATGCTGGTTGGTTTGGAGGATTTACTCCTCTTACATTCCATCCCTGGAGAGATGAATGAAAACAAACCTTCTGGAAGCTATTAATAGGATCCTTAAGTGTAGGCAGATGCTAAAGATAAGGGATTATAATGACAGTAAACCATTTCCTTTGTTCCTGCGGGTTTTAGTATTTCTCCTAGAAGATAGTATCTTCATAAATTGTCTCATGGAAACATCACCTGAAAGGTTCATGGACAATGGAGACTGGAAATTTCTGTCACTAAAGATTAAAGTCTTGCCTTCATTACTTATAAGAGTGTAAGCTCTGCATTTCTAAGTGTATTTCTTGAAAAATTAAGGATAGCAAACCACTCTGTGTTCAACAGTTTGATTCCTTTCTAGAGGTCCTTGACTTCTGAAGTTTCCCTATACTTGGCACTGTTCTGCATTTCAGAACTGAGCCTTTATGACAACAGCACAATTCCTCAGGTGCTTCCTTACTCTACTGCTGTGCAAATGAAGCAAGGTATGTTTTTATTTCAAGATTCACTATACGAGTCACTCAATAAAGCAAGTTAAAAAAAACTCTTCAGAAACACAAATAATTGCTCACTGAATTTTTTAAAAATAGTATCTCTCCTAAGATTAAAGGCAAGTAAAAAAAAATAACCATAAGGTGAGTACTTTTGTTCTAAAATTTAGTGCTAGCCCAAAACAAAACAAAACAAACAAAAAAAAAAACCAGAAGGCAAGCCATAAACGTAGTGTTTGAAAGCACACCATGCTCTAGAGTCAATCAGGATGGGTTTGAATCCTGGCTGTGCCTGTATAAGCCATGTGACCAGTCCTGGGGATTTACTTTACCTCTTTTTCTTCTGTAAGATGGGGACAATAAAAATACCTACTGTAGAGGAGTGCTGTGGGGATTAAAAAAAAAAGGAGGATTAAAAAAAAAAGGAGGATAGTCATTAGTATGTATCAGTTACTACTATTCTCAAATGCCATGTAGAATTTTTCTTTTTAGGGCAAAAGGGAAACATTCCTAAAAATATGAATTCCTTACCTATACATGGACATTAATGTCTTCTTTATATGTTGTATTAATTTTCCCAAGGGATTCATAATGTTCCATTTTTACAACTATAATTCATTATGAAAAATTAGTTATTGTTGGGCCTGGTGGTCCATGCCTGTAATCCCAGTACTTGGGAGGCTGAAACAGGAGGATCACAGATTCAAGGCCAGCCTTAGCAATTTAGCAAGGCCCTCAGCAACTTAGTGAAACCCTGTTTCAAGATAAAAAAAAACAGCTGGGGGTGTTGTTCAGAGGTAGAACACCCCTGGGTTAAATCCCTAGTACCACATACACCCATACAAAATAGTTATTAAGAAAAAAAGATAGCCTGGTGTGGTGGCGCACACCTGTAATCCCAGTACTTGGGAGGCTGAGATGGGGATCACGGGTTTGAGGATAGCCTCAGCAAGAAGTGAGACTCTCATCAACCTAGCGAGACCATTTCAAAATAAAAATAAAATAGGGCTGGGGGCTGTAGCTTGGAGGTGAAATGTCCCTGAGTTTAATCCCCAGTACCACACACACCAAAAAAAAGATGTTAAAGTCTTACAAATGAATAGTGAAGAAAAAGAATGTCCATATTTTTTCTTCAGACAACTGGAACTAGTTCCTTACCCACCTATTAATTACTTGTAATTATATTTTAGTATTGGGGATTAAATTGTCACTGGCAAACTTACAGTGAGACAGCTTTAATTAACCTGAACTGCAAAAAGAATTAATATATAATTAAGTGGGAGCTCTTAAAGACTCCTGCTTACATTTTAATAGGCTCAACCCCTATGCCAAACAATTCAAGTCAGTATTCAAAAGGCCATAAAAATGTAAATACCGTTGGACCCAGGAATAACCCAGAAGAAGTTATACAAAAAGATGTTAAGTGAATTTTTGGTTTCATCTTTATTTTCGTTTTTTAACAGCTTTATTGATATATTCTTTGCAAACCATACAATTCATTCAAAGGGCACAGCTTACTGATTTTTAATATATTCAGAGCAAACATCATCACAATCAATTTTAGAACATGTTCATCACTTCAAAAACCAACCCAAAAGCCTTTAGCCATCATCCCCCAATCCCATGTCTGCCCCCAGCCTAAGCAACCATCTACTTTCTGTCTCTATAGATTTGCCTATTCTGGACATTCACAGAAATGGAATCATTCAATATATGGTCTTTTGTGACTGGCTTCTTTTCCTTAGCATGTTTCAAAGGTCATCCATGTTATAGCACATATCAGCACTTTCTTTTGATGGCTAATATCCTACTGTGTGTCATATTTGACTTATGCTTTTATCCGTTGATGGACATTAGTTTCCAGTATTATAATACCAGAGCCTTGGTGATTTATGAAAAAAAAAAGAGAGGGGTTTATTTTGGCTCATAGTTCATGGTGCTGGGCTCTTTGTGGCTTCTGGCGAGGGCCTCCTGGTGCAAGGGGGAGCAGGTGCACATAGAAGAGTGGAAGAGATCACATGGTGAGAGGAAGCAAGAGAGGGAGCCAAGGAAACTGAACTCACTTCGAACAGACTTGCTCTTTCAGGAATTTATCCATTCCCATGAGAATTAATCCTGTCTCTCCAGAAAAACATTAATCCCAAACCTCTCAACTCTGGTGGGGGCGAACCATGGCAATGGACATTTGAGTTGTTTCACCTTTTGCTTACTAGGAATAGTGTTCTGTAAACATGTGTGTGGACATATATTTTCATTTCTCTTGAATATATACCTAGGAGTGGAACTCATGTTTTTCTTTTTGCAGTGCTGGGGCCCTTGCACATGCTAGAGAAGTGCATTACCACTGAGTTACAGCCCCCCCCCCAAGCCCCTATTACTCTTAACAGAAATGGAAATCAGAAGCACCTTCATGGTTTGACAATGGAATTATGCTATACTCTCACAAGTATTATGCTAAAATGCTACAGTATTATGCAGAAAAAATGTTGCTGTGTAAAATGAAGACCAGGTAAGAATACAGAAAAAGGCTACGTGAAGTGAAATAAACAGGATACAAACATAACCTACTTGAAGTCCTTCCCGGGATTCCCATGGGACTTTTCATTCCCTGTTCTGTCCCATGGAAACTGTCCCCTCCCTTCCAATCTAGCCTCAGCTCTTCCCCCCTCAATTCTCTGAGGGCCAGACACACTAGCTTCCAGACTCTTGGAAGGCCAGCTTTAGAGCCTTTGCACATTTTGCTTCCTCTATCTGTATCATCCTTTGCCCATTTCTTTGCCCAGTGGTTTCAAGTCTCATCTTAAATGTCAGTTCTTCAGAGAAACCTTCTCTGATATCCCAAACTAGTCTAGAGGGAAGTGTTTCCATAGCAGCCTGCAATTTTCCATGTTAATACTTTTGATACTGGTAATTGTTTATTTAGTCTGCAATAGAGCCTTTTACATAGAGATACGGGATGAAAGAAAACATACAAGATCCCTGCCATCTGTGACTTTATATTCTAGGGAGGGCATATGTATACAAATAAACAAATGAATTCATTGGGTAATTTTAGAGTGATAATTAGCTCAATGGCTATCTCTGTGTTTGGACTGTAAACTCCTTGAAGGCAGGAGCTATTTCTGACTTGATTACTTCAAGCCTGCCAGATTCTGACCGCTGAATAAGCTCAATGCTGTACATATCTCTTCACTGACTGTTAAAACAGGGATATGAAAGACAGAAATGAAGAACACAAATGAGGCTACTTCTATAAGTGGATGAATTTGAGGTTTCCCCCCTTCTCTCATCCAAAATGTTCTGCAAGACTACACATTTTTAAAATAGTTAAAACAATTAAAAGATAAGCGAAAATCACCATTCGTTCTACAAGAACTCCAAAAAAACACATTTATGCCACCACACTCCTTAAGGACCTAGTCATAAAAACCTACCCTAGAATACTCAAACGTGTTGGTTAAATGGATGGAGTTTTCTTGGCACACTACCAAGCAGGCATTCACTGCTTTAATTGAGGTTTCGAGCACTCAGGACATAACACCCCCCAATTTTCTGATTTCTAAAGGGCTTAAGAATCCCCCTCCACCCACATGTGTGTGTGGGTGGAATCCAACAAATCCTTTCACACCTCAATGGTAAGGAAAAAAAATTTTTTTCATGAGGTCAACAAAGAATGCAAAACCTTTACATAACAGAGCACCAGGCCCTCCCCAATAAATCCTTCTTCTAGCGCTGGAAGCCAGCTGGATTGGAAGAAACTGGGAGGTTCTCGGTGGGGTAGAGGAACGGACGCACAGAACCCTTCCCCCAGGCGAGCGCTCAGCGACTTCTTTCTTCCCAGGGGCGCATGCGCAGCACACTCTCCGGCCACCGCACGCCTCTTCAGCCCGCCGAGAAGCGCTGACGTCACCGCGCGGTGGCAAAGGACCCTTCCGCCCTCCAGGAAAACGAGTCCGCGCGCCTTCGCTGATCTTAGTTGACGGAACATGTCCTCCCTCCTTCCAGCCCAGGGACGACAACTTCCCCAGTCCTTCTCCAACAGCCCAACTTTTGGCCAGATTTTTCTGTACGTTCGCTGGAGGGGAAGGCGGCGGACAGGAACGAGGAGGGCAGGGACTAGCCGCGTTGTTTACAAGGTGTGCGGCGCCGGGATCGGTCCGCGGGGGCGGAGCCGAGGCGGCCGGCACTTCTTCCAGCCTCCCTCCCGCCCGCCCTCCCCAGCCTTCCCCGCGAGCGGACGCGGCAGCGCCTCGGTCTCGCCTTTTCTTATCCCCCCCCTCTCCCCTTTCTTTTCTTTTCTTTTTTTTTTCCCCCTTCCCCCTTCACCATTTCCCCTCGGAGGCGCTTCCCCCGGGCAGGGGCAGAGCCGGTCTCCATCCCCGCCTCTCCCCGGCCCCCGCCGCCCTATGGCGAGAGGGAGCCCCCTCCTCCCCCGGGCAGCAGCGGCGGCGGTCGGAGGAGCGGGACCGGCGGTGGCGGCCTGGGGTCCGGGGTCATCATGGAACTAGTGCGCTGATCGCCCCGCCGCAGCCGTGCGTCCCGCCCGAGCGCCCGCGCCTCCCGGCCCGGTCCCCCCTCTTCTCCCTCCTCGGTCGGCCCGGTCCTCGTCCCGCGCACCCCGCCGCCGCGCGCCCACGGAGATGCGGTGGTAACGGGCCGCGGATGACCCCGCGTCACCACTGCGAGGCCTACGACTCTGCCGGGAGGAGGAGGAGGAGGAAGAGGAGGAGAAGGTGAGGGGCGGGGGTCCCGCGTGCCCGCGCCCGCGCGCGCCGCCGCCCGAGGGAAGTCCCGGGGCGCGCGCTCCTCGCCCGAGACCCGCCCCCGCGGCCCCGAGGCCCGGGACGCCCCAGGGACGCCCCAACTCCCCGCCGCCTGCCCGCTTGGAGAACGGCTGTGCACGGTCCCTTTTCGGGCCGATTTTTGTCAGAGAGTAACTTTTTTGTAGTAACAGCCCATTGCCTATTCTGGCGTGCAAGGTCTAGGCTCCGCCAGCCGGATCAATACACAAAGAAGGGGACACACCCCCACCCTCGGACGCGGCCGATCCTGCGGGGAGTGCGGGAAGATGACTTAGGTTTCAAAGCTGTGCGAATGCCAAGCGAATGGGGCGAACCGCCAGTGCTGCGGACATTTGCAGGAGGGGAGCGTTACCCAGGACTTGGGCGGGTGGGGAACCTGTCGGAGAGGTGAGAATTGAGTTGCTTCCAGAAGGACTGATAAAAATACCCAGTTTCAGCCGGGCGTGGTGGCGCACGCCTGTAATCCCAGTACTTGGGAGACTGAGACAGGAGGATCGTAGGTTCGAGGACAGCCTCAGCAACTTGGGCCCTTCGCAACTTAGTGAGACCCTGTTTCAAAAAAAAAAAAAATAGGGCTGGGGGTGTACCTCGGAGGTAGAACTCCCCTGGGTGCAACCTCCGGTCGGTGTCTCTCTCTCTCTCTCTCTCTCTCTCTCACTCACACACACACACACCCGAGTTTTGAAAGGAAGGCCCTCCGCTGAGCTAGGGGTTCTGTTGCACATCATTTTAGCAGAAGTTAGAATTGGATAACAAAACCGTGAAAGGTATTTGTCGGGAGGTAGAATGGATTTAGACAGAAGGTCGTTGGACGTCAACATAAACTATTTGGACTTTATTCTGTCAGTGAGGAGCCAACCAACGTTTGAGCAGCTACACTGGGTGAGGCTTATTATCTGCCAGGAGTTGTTAGTGGTTTGCAACTCATTTCATTTTCATTATGCCAAGGACTCAGTTGATACAGGGGGAAGGAGCCTTATTTTATAGATGAGGAAAACAAACTCCGTAAGATTAACTTTCCCTTTACGTGACAGCTAGTACCCGGTGGCCAAAATTCAGTGACTTTTATGCTATATGATCTCTGTCCTGAAAATGAATGTGTTGAAAAAATTAACATAGTGTTTTCTGCTTCTAGCTTTTTTAGGTCATTTGTAGCAGGTGAAACAAAGGAATGGACAAATTAAGAAAGAATGGATAGGATTTAAATTGGCTAACCTGAAACCAGATGGATGAGAGATTCTGATCTAGACTACAAAGTTTCTTTATACTGGTTTCTTAATACTGATGTAAGGGCAGACTACTGGAATCGGCATGTGTTGGGAAGGTACAAGAGATCTGCAGATACAGATAATTTGTATAGTAGTTTGACATGCTAGTAGGTTAGAGTGGAACTCCAGGACATGTTTTGGTGAAGATTAGAAGTTGAGAGTGTGTTACTGTTTTATTCTGATTGTGTAATACTTTAAAAATGAAGAATATTCACCTTTCTGTGCATCGTGACATTCATTTTTCAAATATAGTTAGCAATTCCAACTTCTTAAGGTTGTGTGAAGATTACATGAGTTAATACAGCACTTTGAACAGTAGCTTGCCAAATAGCTCTCAACACTTTAACTTGTTAAGCACCTAACAAGTATAAGCTATTATTATTTATTATGGTACTAAACTTTGGAGATTGTTTGCCATCAGGGAACTCATGATTTGTAGGAGAGGCAGGTCTACAAATGATCACGGCAATTAAAAGCAAAAGTAGAATTGTGTCCAAGTACTGACTTAGGAAGGCAAGGCCCAACTGCACAATTCCAGAGGGTACTATTCACAGACCTATGGCAATTTTCAGAAGGGGAGTGTAAGCTAGAGAAGGACATTTTCAGTTGAAAGAAGAGTGTGTGGAAAGGCATGGAAATTGGGAAATAGTACACTTTTGGAATTGGAATTACCTGTCTTTTGCTACTGCTGGTGCATAAAGTCAAGAAGGGAATATTAGAACATAAGTATCTTGTAGGGTCGCGTTAATCTTTTCAGAAGAGGAACTAAGATCCAGAAGTCAACATCCATGCAGTTTATTAACAGAGTTGGCATATTATCATAAATAAGTAATTACATGTTAATGAATTGTTTGTATTGTATACCCAGTACTGTGCAGCATTTTCCTCAGAAGAGCAGAAAGCTGTGTGCATGTATCAGTAACTGCATATGCAATTTATGCTGTTCAATAAGCATTTTATAAACTTTTTTTTGCGGTACCTGGGATGGAACCCAGGGGCATTCTACCTCCGAGCTATACCCCCAGCCCTATTTTTTATTCTTTATTTTGAAACAGGGTCTCTCTTAAGTTGCGGAGTCCCCACTAAGCAGCTGAGGCTGGCCGTTAACCTGTGATCCTCCTGTCTTAGCCTCCCAAGTTCTGGGATTACAAGTGTGCGCCACCTCGCCTGTCTTTTTATAAACTATTAACGCAGAAAGTAAACTATTTGATAAGCATGGAGAGCAGTGTAGTAGAAGTGATTGAGAGAATGGGAGGAGAAATGTAAAACTTAGATGTGTGTGGAATATGCCAACCAAAATTCAGGTTGAGCATCCCTTATCTGAAAATACAAAATTTTCCAAAATCCAAAAATTTTTGAGTGCTGACCTGAGGCCACAAGTGAAAAATTCCACACCCTGAGACTTTATCTGCAAAATTATTGAAAAATTGCATAAAATTACCTTCAGACTATGCACATAATGTGGATATAAATGAATTTCCTGTTTAGACTGGGGTCCCATCTACCTCATATATATGCAAATATTACAAAATAAAGAAAATCTGAAACACTTCTGGTCCCAAGCATTTTGGATAAGGGATACTCAACCTGTAATCTGTTTTTAGAGACTAAAAACGATTCAAAATTCTGCTTGGTACTAAGAGTGGGCATAGATTAACAAGATACAACTATAAAAGTATTATTAAAAGAGTAAAGTTGCTAGCTGGGTGTGGTGGCGCACGCTTGTAATCCCAGTACTTTGGGAGGTGTAATCCCAGTACTTTGGGAGGTGGAGACTGGAGGATCTGGATTCCCGGCCAGCCTCACCTCCCTCCCTCCCTCCCTCCCTCCCTCCCTCCCCCT
>PVJS01054383.1:0-12978 GCA_004027185.1 Glis glis
CCAGGGCTGGTTCCGAGTGGTGCAGAGCAGGGTCCAGGGCTGGTTCTGAGTGGTGCAGAGCAGGGTCCAGGGCCGGTTCCGAGTGGTGCAGAGCAGGGTCCAGGGCTGGTTCTGAGTGGTGCAGAGCAGGGCTGGGGTGAGCTGGGAGTAGCTGGGTGTTGGCTTCCAGCTCATGCAGGGCAGGGAATGGGGAGTGGGGTTGGAGGAATGAAACAGATGTACAGCCAAGGTGACTGCTAGCATGGGTTCCCAGTGGACTTTCAGGCCCGGCATTCCTATTTGATGCAGTGTGTTTGTGACTCGGGTCTTCTACCTGGGAGCCCCTGTCGGCAGCTCTCCTGTGCAAAGGGAGTGTGGTCCTTCTGACCCCTGGTGAGTGTGCAGGCTGTCTACCTGTGGCCTGTGTGGACTTCAGCTTTCACTGAAGCGCAGCTTCCCAACCCCTGCCTGGTCCACTTCTAGTGTCCCTGGGAACGTGTAGAGATTGGACACCTTGCACACTGTGCCCGATGTTGGCTGGGAGCCTGACCTTGGATGCACCAGTGCAGCTTGCTGCATGTCCATCCTCCTGTCCCCAGGGAGGCCTCCGCTTTCCCGTTTCCTACGGCCTCAGTAAGAATAGTGCATGTGTTTCTAGGCAACTGGGCCGCCGGGGCATGGGCTTCAGCCTTGTTTGACTGTAGGGCATTGTCCCCGTGCCTGTCCCTCCCCACAGCTCCACATTCAGGACCCTTCCCCCGGAGGGTCCCTCCCTCGTGACTCTAATGACCACTGGTCAGGCACAGGCATGGTCTCCTCCCGTGGTTGGCCACTTCATCCATTCTTAGGATCTTGGGCCCCCCAGTCATGTCCCGCAGAGGAGTTAGCTGGGGGTCAGTTTGTGTGTCCGAGAGCATGCAGGCTCTTGGTTCTGCATCACAGGCCAGCAGCAAAGCCATCAAGATTCACATCAAGATGTTGTCAAAGTGCAGGTTTAGATCTGACATTAAGTGGTGACATATGCTGTTCCTTTTTCATCTGGGTAACTCATACATGTTGAGCCATGTGCAGGTATGGAAATGTACCCACTGCACATGCCAAAGAGAAATCTCTATTTTAATGGAATGTAATAGAGAAGGTGTTTGGCAGTGGTAGTTTTAAATGTAGCCTGTTGAGGTCAGGGTCAGAGCAGCCCTGTCTGTCGTGGTCCCCGGACCCTGTGACAGCTGAGCTGCTTTCTCTGCCAAGCTGTGGTGTGTGGGTGTTGCTTTCTAATCTCTGCACCCCGTGACCTGCACGCCATGAAGTAACACCTCTCTGTCTCTTCTGTTTGCAGAGTCGCAGTGTACCCTCTGTGGGGAGCCGGAAGGTGAGTACCTCTGCCCATCCACACCTGCTCAGGTGGGGCGCCATGGGTCACGGGGGCATGGATGATGACAAACGCGGCGTGACATTAGAGAATGTTAATGTTGAAAATGAATTCTGTGGGGTGTTTGATGGAAAGAGAGAACCGATAAAACATAGCAGGCGGGCTTTAGGCCAGAGTTCATCTCTAGAGAAAAATGGACATCAGGACCAAACTGCAATACTTTCATTTCTTGTTTGGATTATAAATTTTAGCCAGTTTTCCCCAAACAATGGATGCCAACATTTATTCATTGGCTTTAAATATATTACCAAAGGTGCTTGAGAGCCTCAGCTTACAGGAGACCTGGCAAAACTATTCCTGGTTGTTAGTGACCGGAGCGAAGAGGGTGTGGGACTTCGCTGGCCATGGCTGATATCAGTCTACTACAGTTTAAATTCCAGCCGAAGGTTCATACGTCTAAAACACACTTAAAAGTGAAGCTCCTGAGTTATTAACTTGTTAACGATGTTCCAAAATAGTGGAAGTCAAATTTACGCAGTATTTTTCAGTGGTGTGACTAGAAAGAACAAAGAAAACATGGAAACACTTCACCCCATTCGTGGGGCCTACACATGAAGTTGGGCTTTGATTTAGTAGTCAGCTTTCAGCAGAAAGAGGCAAACTGGCTGGGAGAAAAGTCAGCCTGGGGACCAGGGATGCAGATCAGCCCAGGACCTGCCTTGGGGTCGGTGCCCAGCCCTGCCCTGCCCCTCAGTGTCAGAGATCCCGAGTGCCAGCCACAGGAGCCTGGACGTGGGGACTTCAGCATGAGCCCTATGCTGCAGGGGGTCACTGGACAGTCTGACCCACACACGGAGAAAAAGTGAATGGAGGGCGGCCTCAGACTTTCCATCAAACACTCCCTTCCCTCAGTTTGGTGTTAACTGGATATTTTGACAGTTTTCTGAATTCTCCCCATGACGATAAGTGTATGATGCATAGGTACAGCTGTGCTGGTCCCTTACCTTACATCGTAAGGTCTCATGCTTTGATGTGAGCATCGGCCTCTGGGCCTCTGGTATTTCCAAGCCTACAGGAAAGGCAGCATCTGAGTCAGGACGTTGGTGATGGTGTAGCCTGTACACGTGCCCTCTCTCCTGGAGGTGCTGAGGGGCTGCCAAGCCACGAAGGCCCAGCCTGCCTTTGTCCCTGGGTACTGAACGTTATCCTTGCTCATTATACAGCTTTGTGCTGTTGTCCCCACCTTGGGAATGTGTCTCATGCTTTGGCTTCATGTTGAATCGTCTTTGCCCATTGAAGGTTTCCATTGTGCCGTGTACACTAGAGATGTCATGAAGTATGACACCTGGTACGCAGCGTGTTGAACAAACTCATCCTGGTGCTTGTCTGCTTGTTGCTAATAACAAAGTTCTGTTTCCTGCAAAGGACTGTGTGCTGTGTGGAGTATGTCTGCTATCTGATGCTCAGAGTTGTCCTGAAGGGCGGGCTCTGAGGTGGGGTACGGGTTGATGGAGGGCCGCGTAGTGCCCCCAGAGGGGAGGCTATGGATCTGTCTGAAAACACCCAGGGTTATGGTGTGGAGTCTAGAATGGACCCCAATCTCCCAGGCTGACCTGCTGTAGTGTCTTGTGAGATACAGGTGGCCCCCGCCACAAGTGTTGCAGCCCCAACGCCTTCAGACATCCGACCAGCACCCCGTGCTGGACAACCCAGAGGTGCCCCCAGTGCCTGCCCCAGTCTAACTTCCACGTCACTAAAGTCGGCCCACAGCACATGTGTAGAGGTGCATGGGGAGAGGGACAGAGTGTCCCTCCTATGTCTAAAATACACTTCAAAGTGAAGCTTACTGCTCCAGAGGGTGGTTCAACCTGCAGGTGTTTAAAAGGAGATTCTGGACTCCATGAAGGGTAATCCCAGCTGTCCAGCCAGAGCAGCCCCTGGGTGGAGGAGCCTCCAGCCTCCAGCCTCCAGCGAGGGGGGTCTTGTGGGGAAGGGGCTGCTCCCACCCTCCCCTCTCCCCAGCGACGTGGCCCTGAGGCCCTCCCAGCCTTGCAGATGTGCCGGTGGAATTGCTCCAAGTCAATGCAACATGAGCCAGCAAGGCCAGCCATGTCTCAGCTGGGCTTTATTTTCCGAGGAGCGCTATCATATGAATATTCATACATGTTAAAATCATTTAAGTAATTAGTCTGGGTGAGAGCCGGCTGGGTGCAGCCCATGGAATCTGAAATCAACGTTTAGTTCAGTAATTTCTTCCGCAGTGTCTATCTGCGAGCTCATAAACGCCACCCTGCAGGAGGGTTCGGAGGGGGAGGCCTGGACAGGGGGCTGCGCAGAGCAGGGTGCCCCCTCCCTGACACCCCAAGGTGGAGCACCAGGCTTTCAGCTGTGGGCTCTTGTCAGAAAGCTGTTAACAGCCGGCTAACCCAGTGAAGTGGGAAACACCTATTTGCATTTCAATGATGGTTTCTTCTGGAGGGAGCTAGTTCTTTGGATACAGATTGAATAATTAGCACAGGCTCAGATGATAATATCTGTCAAGCTAATGAGACCAGGAAGGAAGTTTACAGGATGCTAGAGGCCCCTGAACTCAGCAGCCATGAGTCCCTATAAGGGCAGGGCCTATTTTTAAGAGAATCCCAAATTTTAATTATGTATAAAATGTCGATAACAACCACAGTATGGAAATGCGTACAGGGTCTGCATTGCAAGGTTTCTGAAAGCTGGAGGACTATGTTTTTAGGAGATGGAAATGTTTATGGATTTGTTGTTATTTGTCAGGCATCTTTCTTCCTAGCAAGAACACAGAGATGGCCCAGCTGTGAATCCTGGAGTCACAGGTCCCCCAGAAGGACAGGGTATTTAGTTGTACCCAGGTCCTCCACGCTACCCATAGGGAGCAGCTTCAGCAGCATTGCTGTCCAGAGATTTCTCCTTGGAGAGATAAACAGCAGTACGTTTACTAAAACAACTAAGCCTCGGTTGTCATGACAACTTGCCAACTTAACTAAGATGGCCTCAATTCATATGGTTTTCCTAGTGGCTTCTGTTACTTTTTAGACAGCCATATAACTGGGTATTGTATGGCAACAGGACCACTTGTTAGTTGATCTTGACATAGGGAGAATTCCTGTCTGATGTGATCTGTCAATTTAATATAGGAAAATAATTTCAGAGTGCATGTCCCTTCTTAAACTTTATTGACAGATGTATGATACTGCCTGCTTATTAATAAGACCATAGAGGAAAAATATGGACATTGGGCAGGGCTGCGATGCCAGTTAATGGATTTGACTGTTTACATTTTATGGTTCGATTTGCCCTCACAGCAGATAGATTTTCTGATATGGGAAGATGGATCATAACTCCTGGCAGGGTTAGGGGAACTCACTAGAAATCCACTATGGTGCACTAACAATGTCTTAGATCTATGTTGTTTAACCCGGTTAAAACACACAAAATAAGCTGTTAGGATATAAATTTGGCATTCAAGAACATGCTACAAAAATACTAGGGTGTGTTTTAGCCTGAAACATTATTCAGCAATACACACCTAGAGATGGTAACTTTAAGAAGCTGTGGGCTATTTGTGATGGCATAAATACATATTGGATTATTTGGGAAATGTTGGTAGAAACTATTCCAAAGTAAAATTCAGATTTAAAAAAGAAAATTTTATTTATTTATTTAATGATACTGGGGGTTGAACCCAGGAGCATTCTACCTCTGAGCTACACCCCCAGTCCTATTTTTTATTCTTTATATTGAAACAGGATATCACTAAGTTGTGGAGGGCCTCACTAAGTAGGTGAGGCTGGCAGCGAACCTGTGATCTTCCCGTCTCAGCCTCCCAAGTACTGGGATTACAAGCATGCGCCACCATACCCGGCAAGAAAATTTTAAAAGCTTAGGGGAAAATATTTTTTTTCTAAATCTGTTTTGTTTTGTCTTTTACTTTGGTGATTTAAAATCAGATAACTGCACGCTGCTCTTGATTTTTGGACAGGCATACAGAATCTTATATTTCTTACACAAAGAACTCAAAGTCCTTTTTCTCCTTTTATGATGCATGGTTAAGACATAGGGGGGAGTTTTTTCTGTACTTAGTAGCTTTATGTTCTTGAATTTTTATGAAAAATTCAAGCTTTTCCCCACAAGTGATTCTGAACAACGGGGAAACTGTTTTGTACCTAATTGAATACGTGTCATCTTGAGGTGTTAAGACCTCTCTCTAAACAAGGGGGAGGGGGATTGGGTGCTTTTGAAAACTAGACAAGGAGGCATTGTTATCCCATGCACAGCCCTATCCCTATCCCCTCCTCTCTGGACGGCGTGACTGTCACCCTCAGTGTGAGAGTGCACCTTTTAATTGTGTGCCTTGGAAAACAACGGACTTTTCTGATTGCTATTCTTGGAGAGCCAGTGGAAGTTAACCAGCTGTTATTAAATTCTCAACTGGGACCAGGGAGTCCAGAGCAATTAGTGTCACCTAGGGGCTGAAGTCAACCCAGCCAGCCAGTCCTTCAGGACCTCAGAAAGGCTTCTGTTTTGGTAGACACCAGGTAATATCCTCTGGGGTAAGGAGGAAACCATTATTCCTAAAAGTTTATGATGGAAGAGATTGGAAAGATGGAGACTGAGCTGATGCAGGAACTCTGCTTGACCCCCTGAAAACACATGAAATTCTGTATAATAGATAACAAATTTGTTTCTGTGTATAACTGGGTTTGAAAAAGGAAGGAAAGAAGGAAGGCCCTGAGCCCCAAGAATCAAGAAAGAATCTTGAGTCAGAGGATAAGCAGTAGTCCAGGACGTTCAGGGTGTTCTCTGAGCCCAGGCAGGCCGTGTCCACCTGACCGCAGCCCTTTGATGCCATGGCTCATGTGGAATGTTAGCGAGTACTCACCCAGACAGCCCTGCTTGTATTGGAAATCGCTTCAGCAACTGCAGCCACTCTTGGTTTCCAGATGAGCAGGGACTCGCCTGGGTGCTGTTCTCCTGGTGGGGCAGGAGGCAGCACCTCTGTTCTCCCCTCCCCGGGGTCCTCAGGGGCCTGAGAATTGCTCCTGGTGGCCCAGGCCCCTGGCCAGCTGTAAGTCACTATCTCTGAAGTGAAAGTCAGGTCCTGCCATTTCCTCCCTTGGATTTTGTCCAGGTCCTCATCATTAGAGGACGAGTTCTACCTTAAGCCGCCATCGTCTGGCCCAGCTTGCTGCTGTAGCCCAAACCACTGTCTGAAGCACGTGCCCTGCGGCCTGGCCATCAATGCTGACCCAGTGTTCCCAGCACAGGTTTTGGTGATGGAAGAGGGCTACAGGAGCAGAGAAGGAGCACGTGTGTGGACTCTGTGTATGTGTGCATGTGTGCGTGCGAGCAAAGCCAGGATATCAAGGGACACGCAAGAGTGGTGTGCACTCCTTATCAAGCAGAAATTAGTGTTTGCACACAGTGGGGAGAGGAGATAGTAATGTTCTTATTTTGCAAACAGAGAAGTCTAGAAAAAGACTTCCAGGTCAGCTCAAGCACCATGCCCCAGAAGGGACATTCCTATGCACTCTGCAGCAGAGGTGTTGCCTGCCACCTGGGCGCACCTGGGTACACCTGGGTGCATCCCATGCCTGTAGTGCTTCAGCAGAACATCCCTGCAGGAATCTGCTGGAGTATCATGCGTGTTCTGTCCTGAGCTCAGCACAGGCTTTGCCAGTACGTTGAACACTGGGTCTCTTCACAGTGCCTGGCTCCTTCCTATACACAGTTGTGTGTTTTTTAATGAAATGCATAGCGCTGACTATGAGGATACCTGATTCCATCACCAACCAGGGCGTTTTGTAGCTGCTGCATTTAGAATGAGAGGTGAAGTCAGGGTGATGAAATAGGGTAAGATACAGTGCAGTCGAGGATGAATCGCACATACCATCTGGTGTCTGAGACTCTGGGACAATTATGGATTTATGCAGAATGATATAAAATGCAAACGAGTCCTGGTTTGCAAATCTCTTTCTTTTTTAAAAATAATATCCAATATCTGAGATTCAAGCATTCGGCTGGCATTGAAACAATTTGATGTCATCGATTTACTCAGGAAATATTTTGCTTTTATGGTCACTGGATAATTTATGTATCAGGTCTCAGGCTTAGTGTTTAGACAAAGTATTGTCTATTTTCTGTTGCATTTTGAAGTGCGTTGGGAAATCTGCACAGAATAGATGCAACTGAATGTTGAGGAAGAGGATATTAGAATTGTTTCTAGTAATTCACAATGAGCTCCTTTGCAATATGGAAAACAATGACACAGGAGAGGAATCGAATGCACCATGGTGCCTGATGTCTGTCTTCATGTCATGTCAACACTTTGAAAGGAAATCCCAGTGTCATCCACACCATCGCATGACATGCGTAACACACCTGGGGCACAACGTGTTCTTGTTGATCTGCTCAGCGCTGTTTCCTTAAGAGAGTTCCTGTGATTTTCTTAAGCCCCAGGAATGCAGAGGAATCCGGCATTTATTGTATTTCCTGAGAGTGAAATACCACTGCTGAAGCTGGACCAGCTCATGCATGACTCATTTTCCTTTCATTTCTAATCTGCACCTGATGCTGTCCACAGGCAGACATCATCAGAATTGCTTTGGGGGTCTCACCCCAACTTGGCAGGTGCCCGGACACTCGTGAAGGCAGAAGCTCTTATCACCGTGGGTTCAGGTGCAGGCAGTGTCCTGTCGAGTCCTGTGTGGTGTTGGCCGAGTGTTGCACTGCCTCCGAGGGCTCTGCAGAGCCGCCCACCTGGCTACTGGGTTGAGGCCGCCATCAGGGAGACCAGAGGCCAGGAGAGGAGCTTACTCAACTGCAGGGCTCCTTGGCCTGAATGTGGCTTAGCACTGTGGACTCCTTGTCTGGTGCTCGTCCTCCCTGTCATACCCGCCCTTCTTCTAGATGTTCCTGTTTCTCTGCCTGCATCTCCCAAGTGCTAAGTGACTCCCAGGACACCGTGGGGTGCTGGGGAGAAAAGCTGATGGTCTTCAGTCCTGAAGGAAGCTCACAGCCTGGGTGGGGGTCCCGGTGCACAGGGAACATGCTGGAAAGTTGCCTCATGGGGCAGGAGCAGCTGTGATGGAATTTAAGAGTCAGGTGATGTGTGCTAGCCAGAATGTGGCCCGGTTTGGAATCCTCACTCCGGTGTTTGTGTTGGATTTGGGCTGAGTCTGAGATGTCGTTTCTCTATGTGACTGGCAGGCGTGAGAGCCCCCCTCCCGAAGCCCGATTTGTTATTGATATGTATTCATAGTGTCGCTCTCTCTGACTGTTACGTCTCATTAGCAATGTTATGAGTAATAAATGACGGGGGGCCTCCCAGCCTCCATCTCTCCAGAATGACCTTGGAAGGAAAATATCCAACATGGAATTACTGTTTCCTCCCCCAACCAATCTTGTGATCTAATGACCCAGAACTCAGCTGTGAGCCTGGAAACCAGGAAACTGCAAGGAGAACGTGCAGGCCAGACGGTGGGTTTGAAGCTGGAGTGTAGCTATGGGGTCACCTGCAGGTGGCAGGTGTGGAACCCCAAAGACTAGGTGGGCCACTCGCCTGCCCACACACATGTGCTGAGCGTGTGTTCCTGGCAGAGAGGCACAGACAGGGCAGTGTGTGTACAGGGAACTCTGAGCCTGAAACCTTCATTGTGGAGCAGGGATATTCTATGAGGCCTTAGGCTTCTGCTCAGCCTGCAGCTTCTCCTCCTTGTCCTTGTGGTCCACTCTGAAAACAAGCTCTTCCCTTCTCACGGTAGACATTGTGTCCCAGTCACTGTGGACCACTGTGGAGGCCATGGATTTGGTGATATTACAAAATTGGCTCAAGGTCTGTAGACAATGAGGGGGAAAGCTGGGTCTATATCAAAGCCCATCTAGTTCTAAGCTCGCTGACCACTGTGGACCACAGCACAAGCTCTCCCCTGCTGACACCCATGGGGTCCTTCTGAGTTTTAAGTCATTCTTGCTCCCAGACCGGAATGTGGAAGTGTTGTGACTCCAAGAGGCAAGGCCTGAGATGCACAGGAACGTGCTCCTGGGAGAGGTTTTTAGAGATAGAAGGGAAAGCAGAATGTGGGGCGTGGGCAAGGAAGGGCCCTGGGGTGGTTGCTGCCTGTGCTGACTGCACTGGCTTGCAGGACCAGCCCTCTGGTGCTGCTTCAGTGCAGCGTCTGTGAGTGTCTTCTACTTTGACTCCTGCCTTATGTCAGGATTTTCACCTTTCCTGGGAAGAGACGCAGGCTCTGAGTCTAGAGGGAAGGGTTGGACCAGGAGCCAGGAGCCAGCGCTCCAAGCGCTTTGCTGTTACTTAAAAGTGGGGACTTCATCAGAACCAGCTCCTCACTGTAGGATTTCTAGGCCCTCGCATTGCATCTGCACTTATGTGCGTCTACACAACCAAGTCCCCGCTGTGCATGGCTGGTTTGTTCTCTGGGTCTCCCATGTAGGCATAAATCTGGATCCTGTGACACTGTGCACCACCAACCTGCTGGGTGGTGAAACTGATCCTTGTTATTAGATGTGTTGCAGAGAGGGCTGATGGGAGCTCATTTTTCAAGATTTCAAAATTGTAATGAGGAATGACCCATTTCCTATTACTCAAATGAATGAAATTTGCCACATCTTCACGAAATCAATGGAGTTAATGTGGAAGGTCAACCATTACCAAATTAAACAATAAATTATTAATTCAATAAACCATAACTCCATGGAAGAAAAAATGTATGAAAAGAAAAAAAAGAACAGAAACGTGGAGCATAGGCTTGGAACTAGATGGGCTTTGATATAGACCCAGCTTTCCCCCTCATTGCCTACAGACCTTGAGCCAATTTTGTAATATCACCAAATCCATGGCCCTCATCTACAAAATGGGGAAACTAGTACCTGCATTTCAAGGCAATTTTGAAAATTACAGTGTTTAGCATAATGCTGGGTAGGGAGTGGAACTCAGTGACTTCTGTGTTTCATGTTATTATAAACTTCATTGTTCATCTGTGGATTATAAGGTTTCTGTGTTTTTATTCCTAGTCTACTTGTCAGACATTCTTCGAGGTGTTGGAGAAATGTGGAGATGAGCAAGACAGGTCTGCTTCAAAAGAGAAGCTGAGAATCAGATCCGCAGTGGTTGGAAATCAGAGTTGAAAATAGGCCAGAGTTGAATTGTAATGAGTATTATTATTCACCCGTTTTTTTAAAAAAAGAAATGGTCTCCAAATACAGAAATTGTGGCCTGAGTGGATCCTGGTGGGCTGCGTTGGCTCGTACAGTGAGAAGGCACTTTGGGGCAGGGGAGAGTGAAAGGTTCTTTTCATCTTTTACACTTCAGTGCTCCCGTAAGAAGTGGCTCTAGAAACTTCTCCTGTTTCTCAGGACAGCTTTTCTTCCTAGACAGAAAATACAAGAGACCATCTGTCTGTCTGTCTGTCTGTGTGTGTGTCTCTCTCTCTCTTACACACACACACACACACACACAGGAATATTACTCAGCCATAGAAAGGGTGGAATCCTGTTTTTTTCAACAACACGGATGGCCCTGCAGGACATTATGTGAAGTTCACTGAGCCAGGCACAGAAGGGCAAGCACCGATGCTCGTATATGTGGAAGCTAAACCTCACAGAAGTTGGTAGAGGAATAGTGGTCACCAGGGTTGGGCGAGGCTGGGGCAATGCGGGTTAGAGGACACAGACTCGTGATGATAGATACATCCGTTCTGGGGACCTGCGGCATGGTGTGATCCCTGGAGTTGGTGATGCTGCAGTGTGTGGGTGTGTGGACCCTCTGCCCGAGGGACCCTCGGTGTCTTTGGTGCACGCAGGGACAGGTGAGGTGGTGGGTGTGCTGATCAGCTGGTGGTGATTTCACAAGGTGGACGTGTGTACACGCACCACTCTGCACACCTTCAACCTGTGCCACTCTTGACGTCACACCACGGAACGCTGGGGAAATAAAAGGAACCACACCCACACAGGAGGTATTCATCGCTGTACCTGTGTGGCATGTCCAGGCCTGGCTCAGCAGGATGAGCGGTGGTTACATACCCCCTGTCGGGTTCCCTGTGAGACAGCTACCCAGCTGGCTGGGTCAACAGGAACATGCATAGTGGACATTTTCCAAATGTGTCCTGACATCATTGAAGGCTGGAGAATAAAGCAGAGACTCTCCATGTACAACCAAACACCCCAAAGGAGTGTCCACCGTCCCCCTGCCCTGGGGTGAGAGGGGCCAGTGGGATGGAGGGGATAGGGTCCCTAAACAGGTGCACAGTGACTCCTGAGTCAGCCCACTTTGCACTCGGGACTCTCCCACTGCTGGGGATTCTTTGGGATATAGTTTAAGAGTAATCCTGAGAGCAATAAGCCGAGGCAACATTAAGTGTGCATCAGCTTAGATGTAGATTGCAAATCAGCACGGAGCAACCTGAGGAGGTTATATATGGAAAGTTGACTTAATGTGATTTTTCCAGTCATGCATAGCATTGTGTTTGAAATAATAAATTTGGCATAATTTCATTGTTCTCCAAATTCCAGACAGTTACTTAGTATCTTGAAACAAAAATAATAAAGTTAATGCAATTGCATTTAAAAGCCAATTGTACTATCTCCACTTAGGTAGAACATGAAGTGCACTGGAATTGAATTGACACCGGTACAGTTAGCACCTGCGTCTAGTTTTGGATGGGACCATGGAAGCACCTGCCCATTTCACAGGAGATAACAAATACTGAGGATCTAGATGTGCAGGGCTGTGGGGCTGGTGGCCAAGGATTCCCAAAAATAAGATCCAGCAGGGAAAGAGAGGCAGCAACACTATACCTGTCCCATACCACTTTGTGTTATGCGAGGGTCAAAGACGCAGCAAATGGTTCTGATCGTGGAAAGGAACAGTGTAGAGGCTGCTTGCTGAGAAGTGAGGGTTCATGGAACTAAGACTGTAGGCAGTCCTCAGTTGACCCTCAGGTGCTACTACAGCTCTGGGAGAGGGTCCTTGAGCCCCAGGTCTGCAAATACCCTAAAGCCACATGCAAACATCTTTTTTTTTTTTTTTTTTGCGGTACCGGGGATTGAACGCAGGGGCGTTCTACCTCCGTGCTACGCCCCCGGCCCTATTTTTTATACTTTATTTTGAAACCGGGTCTCATGAAGTTGTGGAGGGCCTCACCAAGGAGAGAGAGAGAGAGAGAGAGAGAGAGACAGGGAGAGAGAGAGCGAGAGATCTGAGGCTGGCCGCGAACCCAGATCCTCCGGTCTCTGCCTCCCAAAGTACTGGGATTACAAGCGTGCGCCACCACGCCCGGCTTGCAAACATCTTCTAAAATGAGGATTAATACGTGGGATTGCATTAAACTAAAGAGTTTTTGTGCAGCAAAGGAAACAATCAAGAACCTCAACAGAGAACCGACAGAATGGGAGAAGATTTTTGCTAGCTACCCCTCTGACAGAGGACTCATATCTAGAATATACAGAGAACTTAAAAAAATCACCACTAAAAACACAAATAACCCAATCAAAAAATGGGCAAGTGAACTGAACAGACACTTCACAGAAGAAGAAATACAAATGGCCCATAAATGTATGAAAAAATGTTCAACATCATTAGCAAT
>PVJS01054384.1:0-12980 GCA_004027185.1 Glis glis
AAAAAAAAAAAAAAAAAAAAAAAAGAAAACTCCATAACCAAGGGCTATGATAGAAGAAGAGTAACAAAAGTGTTATATTAATGTAATAAAATATGACAGTTTGGAGATGTATTCTGGATACAATATTTCAATTGGTTTTCCTCAAAGTTATAAAACTTTATGTACTGTTATAGATTTTATCCTTAACTAGCTATTTCCCCCATGAAGAAGAAAGCATTTTTAAATTTCCGTTCAACTTTATAACTTTAGAGAAATTTTTAAATTATTATTTCAATAGCTGTTTATATATAAGCACTTTACATATGCTGGTTTTAATTATCTCAGTGAAACTATGTGAGATTTTTTTATTATTTAAGATAGGAAGTGTGAGATTCAGAGAGTGTGTCTTGCATGGAATTGCTTAATATGTGAGAGGGTAAGCCGAAGCTTTGCTGACAAAAAGCCTCTCACATCATGCTGCCTTGAAGAAGCCAGATGCATCAGTGAACATATTTGGAACCCAGGCAAAATAAGTAAATAAATGGATAAATTAAAAATAAATAAACACACTAGGTTTTATCATTTCAGCACCACAGGCATGAAATTCTCAAGCAGCTACTGAAATCAGAGACTTAATAAAGAAATGCTAGTAATTACTCAACATGTCTAATCAGTAAAAACAGGGATAGGAAATTCTTAGGAACTAGAAAAGATGCCTAAATCCTTGTTAGTAACTTGTATCTGCAAAACACAAAAATAAAATATCAACTTTGCCTGGTTAACAAATAATGAGCTCCATACCTATTGGATTCTTCTTTCCAATGAAATTTTCTCCAAGTAGCACTGTTGACAAACATACAGAGCAAAAAAAGGCTACACTGGAATTCTGCTGGAAAGCAAAGCTACATACATATGCCTATTGACCAAGGGACTCAGAGAGAGCTCTGTAATGCCCAGTCTGACAAATTTCTAAGCAGAATAGTCAAAGCAAAAGGAAGGATATAAAATTGGATTTATCATGCAAAGGATCTCTTTAATGAACAATATACTGATCTCCCTCCAACTCTTCATAAAGGAATTATTTTTAAAAAGCTTCATTCCAGCTCTGTATGATATAGAATATTTACAATTTAATTTTAATATGTATTTGAGGCTGTAATTCTCAATGTGCAAACTGCAAGTCCCTGAGACACTGTAGGGAGTCTACCATGTCAACATTATTTTCAGGATACTACAAAGACACTATTTTCTTTTTTTGCTGATTTGACATTTGCATCAATGGGTCAAAAGTTATAGTGCATAGAACTGCTGGTGCCTTAGCATGAAGCAAGGCATGGCATCAAACTGTGCGAGTAGTAGTCATTGTACTCGTCACGGTCATGCACTTTGAGATTAAATAAAAGGTTGCTTCATTTAATAGTGTCCTAGATGGAGCTGTGAAATTGTTAATTTTATTAAATCTCAGTGTTGGAGTACACATGCTGTGTGACAAAATGGGAAGTTCACTAAAGCACTTCTGCTGTGTACCAAAATATGATTGCTGAATTGAAAAGGAACTGTGAGATTGTTTGAGTTTTAAACTGAATTTCCTGAATACCATTTTTCATTGGTAAGGAAAATTGATAGACAAAATATGGCTAATAATACTTAAGCACCTAAAAGCCTGTTTTTCTTTCTGTTTTTTTGAAAGTGATCAAAGTAAACTTGTCTCCTCAAAGTGAATTAACACTCTTTGATATTAATGGTAAAAGTCAAGCTTATAAGAGAAAGTCACAATTTTGAAAAGTCTGTATCTTTTGGGATGGCTACCTAATACAGATTTTTCTGATGAAGCCCATGGCAATATTAACAAGTATGATTTTTAATATTGTGTAATTATTATGGGCTAAATTAGTGTCCCTCCAAAACCCTTAGTTTGAAATTCTAACCCGAGTGCAATATGTGACTGTATTTATAGATACCTTTAAAGAAGTAATTAAAGCTAATGAAGCCATTAGGGTGTGCTCTAATCCAATATGCCTGGTGTTCTTATAAGAAGAGACTGGGACATAGACACACAAGTGTCATATGAAGACATGGGGAGAAGAGAAACATTTGAAAACCAAAGGATATAGGCCCCAGAAGAAGCCAAACCTGCTCATATCTTTATTTCAGACTTCTAGTCACCTAAACCGAGAGAAAATAAAGTTTTGGTGCTTAATTCACTCCTGTAGCACTCTATTGTGGCAGTCCTGACAAATTAGTACAATAATGAAATGTGTCAACATTAAGAACATCTGAAAATATCTATGAATCAATATTTTCCAATAAATCCCAATAAAATTGTAAGTGGATTTTAATGTAGCAGAATATTATTTATTGATACCATTTCAGTTTAGTTTATTCACTCTCATGCAATTAAACTTTAGCTATATTGTAATTAACATTCTTTTTTTTTTTTTTTTGTGGTACCGGAGATTGAACCCAGGAGCGTTCTACCTCCGCGCTACACCCCTGGCCCTATTTTTTATACTTTATTTTGAAACCGGGTCTCACGAAGTTGCGGAAGGCCTCACTAAGGAGAGAGAGAGAGAGAGGGCTGAGGCTGGCCGCGAACCTGGATCCTCCGGTCTCCGCCTCCCAAAGTACTGGGATTACAAGCGTGCACCACCACGCCCGGCCTGTAATTAACATTCATAAAACTAACATCTATGGAGTTTTTATATAGCATAAAAATAGAATATCCAACATCATCTAAAGATTATTAAAATATCTCACCCTTCTCCAACTGTGCATGTACACGAGGCCAGATTTTCTTTATAGAATTCAATAAATGTGTTTTTGCATTCCATGTTTGCAATATGCCCATCTGTGTCTCCTGATTCTGGTGAGAAGAAGAGAAAGACAATTACCCCTGAGATGAAACTCAAAATAATTGCTTAGCAGAAAGGCTATAATCCCACGATATCCATCTCTGTGAGTTTGGACTTTCATAATCAATTATCTTGACCATTTTATGGATAAGAAGAAAATCAGTGACACAGTAAAATTATCAGCATCAGTTAAATCCACTGTCATCACAAAGGAAAGACCTTGACTGGTTAGTGGTATGAGAAAATTCCTTGCCCTGTGGATGAGAGACTGAATACAGAAGTATATACCAGTTAACCTAGGATAAGGTAAAAGTGTTTTTATATGCTAAAAAGTTGGCTAATGATCCTACCTATATGAAATTATTCATAGCAAGTCATGGGTGGTTCTATCATTTCAAAAGGCATAATAATTTTGATGATGTGAAGGTCAGAGATGGAGTAGCAAGTGTCAATACTGAAGGTGTCAAAACAACTAAGGGAGAGATTCATAGGATAATTGTGAATGAGAAATATTTGTCAGAAAATATTGTTGATGAATATTAAATGTTCTAGATGCACTTGCTTGAGTATATTGCATTCATAAATAGTGTAAGACAATACTAGGATTAAAAGCATTCGAAGATTGTAAGATGCTGTTTTGGAGTAGAAATGTTAACAGAGTTCATACTAAAGCCTTTCCTAGTCTACCACTCAGAGAACACTAGAGGAGGCATACACTTCCCAATTATTATGTCCATAACAAAAAAGCCTGGATGATAACAGCATTGTTTGAAGACTGTTTTTTTAACTATTTCATTTCACAATAAAAAGAATTTTGAAGGCAAAGCTCCCCATTGAAGATTATTCTAATTCAGGGCATTCACAGTATGTCAGCCTTGGCCACAGGCATCCTAATATAATGGCCATGTATTTGCCTCCAAGCACAACCACACTTGTTCAATCAGTGGACCAAGGTACCATAGCTTCATTCAAAGCATACTGTTTATATCAAATGTTTGCATAGGCTATTGAAGCAACAAAATCCAGCTGAAGACTTTGTGCAGCCAAGGAAACATCTATGATAAAGAATTGGGAAAGGTCTTACTGTTCTAAATGCTACTCGGGACATTTCTGCAGCATGGGAAGAAGTCACACTGCAAAGCATGAGTAAAATTTGGGAGAAAGTTTCGAAGACCTTTGGGAACATATTCAAAGGCTTTAATAAAGATTCTATTGTTGATGAGATAGTTGCAAGATATGGGTGCTTGGGAACAATTAGAATTGGCACTAATAAAGAGAATATCCGTGTACCTGTTGGCACTGAGGCTGGAGAGCTTTCCAATGAGTTGCTGATTGAACTGGAAGAAGAAAGAAATAACAAAATTGAGGCAGAGAAAGAAGTTATACCATGAAAGTTCACAGCAAAGAAACTGACAGAAGTATATGGATATTTAAAAATGGACATCTATTATAAGAGATACAAAAGGCAGATACAGAATGCTCTTGCTTGCTATAGAGAAATATATGATGCAAAGAAGGAACAAATTGCACAGTCAAACTTGGTATCTTCCTGAAGAACAACGTGACTGCTAAACCGTCAGTATCAATGCCCCCATGCCTTGTACCAGCTGTTTTTGTACCTCCCCCAAAGAGAAAGGCATTGGTGACTCTGCAACTGTGACATCCTGTCACCCACAAATTAATTTTGGTCCAATGCTCCAAACACTCTTCAGGCCCAGTGTGCTTTCAGCCATGGGCATTAATGGTGACTCCCATACAACCATTCTATTTTTCTTTTTCAGCAAACTATCCAGCAAATTACATGAAGTATTCAACACTGTATTATAAAATAGATTTTATGTTGGGCGATTTGCCCAATTTTAGGCTAATGTGACTGTTCTGAGCAAGTTTGAGGTAGATGAGGTTAAGTTATGATGTTAGGAGGTTAGGTATATTAAATGCATTTTTGACATGATATTTCAACTTATGGTGAGTTTATTGGGAGATAGTCACTTTATAAGCCAAGAAGCCTCTGTAGATAGTATCAAATATATTCAGACTCAGCAGATTTTTCTTAAGATTATCCAAGCTAGCATGAAGTTTATAGAAATTTTATCTGTGGGTATTTCTGAAAAAAAATGATAATGAAGTCATTTAAAAGATGAATGATAGCTGGGCGTGGTGGCGCACGCTTGTAATCCCAGTACTTTGGGAGGCAGAGACCGGAGGATCCGGGTTCGTGGCCAGCCTCAGCTCTCTCTCTCTCTCTCTCTCTCTCTCTCTCTCTCTCTCTCCTTAGTGAGGCCCTTCGCAACTTTGGTTTCAAAATAAAGTATAAAAAATAGGGCCGGGTGTGTAGTGCGGAGGTAGAACGCCCCTGGGTTCAACCCCCGGTACCGCAAAAAAAAAAATAAATGATTATCAACATGTGTCTCAGAAATTAATTTTATCCATTATTATTGATGCTTTCCTACCTTCCATTTTCTATGTAACTTGCAACATAAGATGGAATATGTTGTGAAATGACTATCATATTAATTTGACCAAGGAAAGATGAAAACAAAATATATGAATAATAATAAATCCTGGAAAGCCGATTATAAAAATTGTGTTTCAAATACATTTATTAATTACATAACGTCCCTAAAATCTTCTGAAATTTTTTGTACTCAGTTTGTTTCTCAAACTTTTATGAACTTGTTCAAACAATACTAGAAATTTATAGCTTTACACATTGCCTTATATACTAAGTGCTTCCAGAATGAAATATGTTCATGGAAATTTTTAATTTTATTAAGACATATTGCTGATTTAAGCTATATTTCCAAATAAATTTTAATATGTATAGCTTTAAAAATTTTTTAAATGTATTAATAGTAAACATTTTCTAAACTTCTAAATTTTTAAATTATTCTAAAGAAACTTCTAAATTTTCAAAATTTATCTCTATGCTACATAGCTTTGCAAAATAATCTGCCAGTTTTCCACTATGAATAGATTTAAGACAAAAAACCACCCAACATTCAAAATTAAAATCATTGCTTTTTTGTAAAGGATACAGAAAAGAGAACAGGGAAGTAAGAGAAAGTACTAAGCATGTTGATAACAAAATCGTATTTGTGGTGGCAAAGCTTTGAGTGGACAATACATAAGAAAGAATATTTCTGTATTCTTGACACTAAAATAGCAGTTCAAGTTCAAGCTGTGTCCTAGAAGTTCACAAACGAGACTCTATTATTCAATTCACCTTTATATTTCTTGATTTGAAGAAATTCTACAAATATTTTAAACATGAATTTGATATAAAGTTAGTATGAAATATATATATTTTATTATCACAGCATAAAAAGCTAACATGCTATTTGTGAATAAAACTAAATTTTTTTCTTAAATTTTGTTCTTTTTTATGTTCTGTGTGTGTGTTTTATTTTGAACTGTTTCAAAAATTTAGAGAAGAAAGAATTCTTATTTTCACTTTTTTTTCTGTAAGTTAAGAGAAACAGATGGCTGTTGTAGGCATTTTTTGTACTTGTATTCATTACAAATGAAGTTGGAAACACTTAGACCACATAAATAGACTCTAATATGTATAAATATTGCCATATAGTTAAATTTTTAAATGTTGTAGTTTTCATTATTAAAGTCATGGCAGCCCACCTAAACATGGCATCAAACAAATCCAGCTTTCCTTACTTGAAAGCATGTGGCCATGGAGTCATGGTAAATAAAAAGTAGTTTGCCTTCCAGATATTTTCTTTCATTTATCAGATCTATAATATTTTGAAGGTAGAAATCAAAATATGTTACCACTTAGGAATTTCTTATCCTAATTAAGAGAAGAAACTGTGCTTTAATATTTAATATTTTTTATTTATTTTATAAATTGGTGCAATGTAATCATACATCTTGATGAGTTTCAGGGTGATAGAAGTATACATGCACACATCAGTCAGTTAGCCCTCCCCCAATTCCCACACCCATTTCCTCCCCCTTCCCTCCTTCTCCTGCTCATCATAGTAGTTGACTTTTATATATTTGTGTATGTACATCCTGAGCATTAGGGTAATTCCCTCTTAATATTTAATATTTTGTGCCACCAATTATACAATTTCGACTTTTGGTGATACCAAAAATTTCTTTTGGAAACTCATCTGTATTTTATCTCACATTGCTGGTAAGCCTCTACATCTTTATCCTATAAATTTAATCATGTTATTTTATATACAGAAGTGTTAATAAAGAGTAAGTGATTTTTTTCTTACACATTAGTCATAACTATTCAAAATAATTTATTCACCATCTGTTTAGATGACTTAATACCAGTTACAAAGAATGCAATTAGCTTGACCTCTCACATTTTGGGATCCTAACAATGTGTGAATTGAAATTTTAACAGCACAATGGCTCTTTGATTTGAATTCTAGCTTTCCAAAAGCAATTCATGGCATTAATTTAATAACTTCTAGAAATTTGCCTTCATACATGCATGTTTTAAGAACAAAATCCTTCCAGTGTTCTCAACTCCTTCCCTATACACTATCCAGAAAACGGGAACTGCATCACCTATAATTTGTAGTTCAAATAATGATCTGATTATAAATACTCTTAGTGGCCTGAAAATATAACTTCACATTCCTAAAGGTCTAATTTAATATGAAGACCCACTAACCATTGATGAGACTGGAACCCAATTATAAGATACTCTTCCATCATTTGTTAACTTTTATGGTACACCTGTGAGGACCATAAAACAGATGAAAGTTTTTAGGAAATGAAGAAAAGCTATAAACCTTGTTCTGAAGGTACTTACAATTTAGCAAAAACCATATGATAGAAGAAACCATGAAAATGAAGGAGACCATGCCTGGAGACAATGTCCCAGTGGGTTTTTCAGTTTATAAAAGTTCTGGTACCTAATAAAAAGGATTAGAAAGGAATTAGAAAACAACTTTTCAGGGGTCTCTCAAGTACCCTAGAGCTTTCAAAGAGTATCTGTGATATTTAGTGAATGCTATTGCTTCCCCATCTAATGTTATAAAATATAACTTAGAATACATCTAAGAATTTTCTTCCAAATGCCAAGACAAAGATAATGCCTGTTGTCTATATTACCCTATTTAGATGAAATCTCACATTGCTATGTGTATAGTAGATAATTGCTTGTTTGAAACCTGGCCATCTCAATAGAAATTGCTAGGGGAAGCCTTCTCTACTTTCAGGCTACCATTCCTAATGGGACAATAACATAGGACTGCTAGTGGCATGAATTCATCTATAAATGAGGAAATTAGAAAAATGATTTTACAATTGGAAACAAAAATGTCAGGGTATGCTAAACCTGGGGGGAGTGGAAAAGGATGTGGAAAACATTTGTGATAATAGATACCTGGTTGCTCAGGATTGAACTAAAGATGTGTTATTTCATGACCAAAAAGGTAAACAAAATTAAACTTACAAATTGGAGCTATAGCTACTAATAACCAAAATTTTGCACTGGAAGAAAGCAGAACTATAGGAAAGAAAATCTTACTCTGATTAAAAAGGAATACATGAATTTGAAGTAACTACATATATATATTCATCTATATTTTATTAATCATTTTATTAACTATTTTTAGGAAGAGGGACACAAAGGTCAGTTGGGAAATTTTACCCATAGATTAATTTTTTTGAACTTGTATGTTTCAATACTTAAAAGTGTGTGTGTTTATGTGTTTCATTTTTTTACTTTCCCATCGGACTATAAAATTATTGACTATGTTGATTAAATCACACTAATCATTCCATCTTTTTCCTAACTGAAATAAAACAGTTTCTATCCCTAGCCTCCTTTCTCAAATTGAAGAATAAAAGAGGCAATTGTCAACTACATCTTACCACAAGACCTTCTTAGAAATAAGGTTAAAATGAAAACAGACTTTTAAAAGAAGAAATGTCTTTATCCCATTTCTTGTAGTTTATTGCCCACAGCCTGGTTACGAAGTCTCATGTCACTAAACAAAGATTGCTTAAGTAAGCATGCTTCTATTTGTTTAACCTGTATCTTACCTGAGGAATCTATTATAGGCCTCTAGAGGACCTAAAATATAAAACATGAGATCTAGAACTTTACTATTGATATGCTGTTGAAAATCACTTAATCGTGAGTCTCAAAGTAAAAGGAAATAGCATTTTACTAATTATCCCTACCCTGATATTTTTTCTACCTATGAAACTATTTATAGATCTTTTATTATCTGAATCAAGAATCAATCATAATATTTCAGCAATAAGTGTTTTACCCCTCTATTAAACTCATCTAGATACAACATAATTATAAAGTTTATATCAAGTTTGAATTAGAATGTTATTTTGACTCACAGTGAAGTCATCAGTACACAAATTGACTTAATATTTATCTTTAAATTTTTTGCTGCATTAAAAATATTGTGCTGGTTTTCTGGAAGGAAGAAAAAATAAGATATAGTTCTTGTCCTCAAAGGGTTTTAGATCTAGGGAAGCACACAAACATGAAAAAATTACTATAAAACTGGATAACTGGACATGGGCCTATAATGAAATTGCTAAGAAAATGCCTTAGGAGTCCAGAGGACTAGTCATATAATATTGATTTAAAATTGCTTCCATTATCCGCAACTTCGTGAGACCCGGTTTCAAAATAAAGTATAAAAAATAGGGCCGGGGGCGTAGCGCGGAGGTAGAACGCCCCTGTGTTCAATTTAAATAAAAAAGATGGCTGATTCTTTTCTTTATGTGATAAAATTTCCTTACAAAATAAAATCTATACATGCATTTGTATTCTTTTGCTTAATCTTGGATACTGAAAATTTTTCTGGAGTGATTATTCTGCTTATAATATTACAGAGATATGATAACATGTTTGGATCATTTAAGTTGAAACTTTTAAAAAAGTTGACTCCTTCATTACTTATTATTTGCAACCAATTATATTTTTTTAGCTGCCCATCTGGTACTAGAATTTTAAAATCTTAAAACTTGTTTTTTGGTGTTTTTGTTATCAACCCTGCCCTGCAATGCCAGATATCAAATGCTGGTCTGTAGTAACTAAAAGAATTTACAGAGAAATATTTATTCCTTTCTCTTGTTTATTTCATATACTGGTTCTACTATCAAAATTCTGTTGTTTTACGCTAATGAATCTGAATGGTCCATGTACAAAATAATGAGAGCATTGAAGTCATACTATTGTATTTTGTGTTTACTTAATTGTCACTAAACACGCAAATGTGAACTTACCATCTGTGGATTCTGTCCAAATATTAAAATTCATTTTTGGTGAGTAAAAAATGAAGTCTTTTGTCAGGAAAGATGGAATGTGTCCTTTTTAAAAATTAATGTCCCAAACTAGGCTTGTCCCAGGAAAATTGCTAGTTTTACTTTAATTGTTTAATCTCACTACATACCTTCATCTCAGGAGTGTTTCTGTAGACTTTCAAACTAACTAGCATGTCCTCATCCTTATGAAAAATATATTGTAAATGGAGTATTTTTATCCAGTTGTAGAAGCAAAATTTCTGGGAATAGTCCCAGGCCCGTTTCTCATTCTCTCGCTTGCTGCTTGCATGATTCAACAGACATTATATGACCTCTTCTCACAAGGATTTCTCTACTAAATGGAAGTTGTTTTTTAATGTCTTCACAATCAGAATTCAATGACTTTAAATGTCTATTCATTTAATATAAATATATATGCACACACATTTATACATAAAGATGCATATGTATAACTACAGATACATGTATGTGTATATATATATAATACAGATGATATATGTGTGTATATATGATATATGTGGGTTAGATACTGTGACATTTTAAGTGTTCTAAAAAGAATACAGGAAGTGGCTTTTTATTTCATCAAAATCATTTTACAAAATTTTAATTAGATTACAGGTCTGACATCCCAAAAATTCTTATCTTTATATGAAATATTTGACCTTACTTTACATAGATTCTATATATCATATTCATAGAAGACATATTCTCTTGGTTTCATTTCCAAAAAACACAGTGAAAAATGAAATGGATCTAACATTGCAAAAAAAAACTATTTAAAAAATAACCACTTCATAGTTTCTGAAAAAACTAAGCTTCTAAGATTTTCCTGTCCAAGAACAGATGTGTAGAACAGAATTTAAAATAACATCACATAATAAATATCTGATTAATCTAGGCAGAAGTGACTGTGGATTTATTGGGGAGATTTTGGCCTGAAACACCATCTCAATCCTCTTCCTCATGTAGGTTGTCAGAATGGAGTTTGAAGTTTATCTCCAAGATGCCAATCCACCTTTCAGGCAGCAACCACAAACTTCAGCAAAACATATGCTAAGCAGGTTGTTTGGCTGGACTTAAACCTCCATGGAATAAAATAACCTATCAGTTCCATTTGGATTGTAACAAAGGATCAAGTTTTGTTCATAGAAAACACTTAGCTTGAAGCAAGACCAAATCTTCATTTACACTGTATAATTAAATTCAAAGTCATAAATACTACTTTACTAATTTTGAAATTAATATTATGCATCTTAAACCAAAACAATCTGGAAAATTAATATTTTCAGGTTAATGTATAGCATGCAATTTTCAGTGAAATTCAATTGCATCAATGTAAGCCCCAAGTTGATCTATATTTTATACTTTCATCACACTACCATCAACAATAGAAATACATATAAAAATAAATCATATTGTTGCCTTTGATAAATTCATCCTTTTGCAGAGCTGTTAATTTGTGGACATATTTTATATAGAAGTGACTCCTTGAACTTTATCTTTAAGACCTTTCACTATCATGGCCATTAGCTCCAAAAGAAGCCAGGCTTATTTGGTCAGGATTTGTCTCTCCCTTGACTTTGCAGTTCTCTACTTTACCACATTCATGGACTCCACAAGTGTTATATATAACACCTGCTCTTTTCCATAGTGTGGGGGTTGAGAGGTGAGATGGAACAAGTTGTATATACATATTTTTCTGTTAAGCTCACATCAGGACAAAAATGGGGATATGCAGACTTATAAGTTATGTGGAGCATGATTGCCAAGCAAAAACATCCTCTCCCAGCCTCAAGGGAATTAAGACTTTGAGGTAGAGACACGGCTCCAAATATACCATAATCCATCTGGACTGCAAGAGCCAATACAGAAAATGTTGGTATGTATTATGTTAACAACATTAATCTTTTGGCTGTTTTTTTTCCCTCAGAAAATTGCAGAGCTGGAGGAAAATTAAAGAGCATTAGTTACCAGTTTAAACCGATCAAAACAATATTTTTTTCAGATAGTTTTATAACACTCTAAAATACTTCCAAGGTGACTGGGTTGACTTTTTATTAATGTGTAATTTTTTAACATAATCATTAATTAAAAGTCATCTTCTATTTTAAATGAACTTCTTGCTTTTCATTTGTTGAATTCAATAAACTTAGTGTCCCGTCAGAGGAAGGACTCTGAAACATTTACTTTTTGCCTGCTTTTCATTCCCTTTTCTTTATATAAGCACACAGATTCCTTAATAATTACTTGACTTATAGAGTAATTAGGATCTGCTGTACTACATGCTTTCCAATACGATATTGGGGAGATCATTTTATCTTGCTATATCTTGGTTTCCTCATTTATAAAAGGCAGATAGTAATAATTGACTTTTGTAATCTTAGATGATGTTAGTGGTATCAAAAGGAGAAGAAAGGCTTTCATTCATGTAAATAAAACTACTCCTTAAACAATGGAAAATTTTTACTTATTTCTAAATTTAAAACCCTTTGGAGCTCTAGATCACAAACTAGCTCATTCCTAAAGACTCTAGTTATTCTTCCAGAACTTATTGAGCATTCTTATATCTTACCTTTGACACCATTCAACGCTCATTAGCACTTAATCTTAAGACAAATAATTCACATTTTTCATAAACATTTATTTGTATGAAATCACAAATCTTTTGAAAACACAGCCTTCGCCGGGCATGGTGGAGCACGCTTGTAATCCCAGTACTTGGGAGGTAGAGACCGGAGGATCCGGGTTCGTGGCCAGCCTCAGCTACTTAGTGAGGACCTCTGCAACTTCGTGAGACCCTGTTTTAAAATAAAGGATAAAAAGGCCGGGCGTGGTGGCGCACGCTTGTAATCCCAGTACTTTGGGAGGCGGAGA
>PVJS01054385.1:0-12981 GCA_004027185.1 Glis glis
AGTGTTATGGTTTGGATTTAAAATGTCCCCAATACCTGATATGTTGGACAAGGCAGCCATGTTTTGAGGTGGGACATGGCTCCTGGGGAAGGGTCCCTGGGGATGTGGCTGGGGACAGTGTTTTCCTCAGCTGGGCTGCTCAGCCTTTGCTCTCTGCCCCCACTCCCTCTCTCTGCTCCCCACCATGATGCCCCTCCTTGCAAGTCAGCCTAACGTGAACTGAAATCTCAAGGATTTAAGCCCCCAAATACAATCCTTCCTCTATTTTACATTTCAGGTGTTTAGGTCACAGTGGTGAGAATGCTGACTAAAACACCCAGGAATACAAGGATGGATTCACATACACTCCACTTGAGTAGTTTAAGAGCTGAGCTGACAAGATAGTGACACATGGAAAAATGTTCTCTATCTGATATTAATATTGCCATATCAGCTTTTCTGTTAATATACTTTTATTAGTACATTATAATTATCCATCATAATGAGGTTCAGAGTGATAGGAAATTTAACATGATAACTTTCAAACTAAAAATCTTAGCAAGCCAGGAGTTGAAGGGACTTCTTTTCACAAATAACAGGCATCTATGAAGAACCTAAAGACCATTCTTCAAAGGGAAACACAGCATTCACTTTAAAATGGGTAATAAAGCTTATCATTTCTATTCACCATTGTTTAGAGGTCCTAGCCAGCACCAAAGGATAAGCAAAGGCAGGATTGAAAACAAATAGAGAAAAATATGTTCAGGGAAAAGTAGGGGCCACATATGTATAATGCCTTATCATTCACACATTACTGTCACAAAAGGCATCATGATAACCCAGTGAGGAGTGCAGCCAGGAGTGGGGTCAGGGGACTCATCTGAGACTTAAAGGATAAACAGCTTGTCCAGAATCAGGAAACAAACGTTCCACCTCCAACACCAACTCACTGTCCTTGCATCTCACTGTCCATGTACTGTCATTGCTTGTTGCAGTGGTGTCAACATTTGTGGATTGATTCCAGCCCGAACAAGGAAGAGGTTAAAAACACTCAAAGATGAAGCAAACAAGCTCTGAAAAGAGAAAGCCCCTCAGGAAAGAAGGATCTATGTTAAAATGGCCCACAGTATTCTTCAAAAATATATCATATAAAACAAAGGAAGCTGGGGAATTGTTCCAGATTGAGACTAAAGGGGCGTAATAATGAAATACAGTATGTATTCTTGACTGTATCCTGTACTCAAGGGAAAATAAATGCTCCAAAGGACATCCTTGGATAATTACATTGACAAAATTAAAATACAGAAAATAGATTACAGTTCTGTTCTAATGATAAATTTACTAAAGAACTATAGTATGGGCACATGAGAGAATATTCTTCATCTTAGTAAATACAAAACTTATTTTTTAAATGCTCATGGAAAAGAATATCTTTTATATTCACATGGAGAAAATAAGACAAAATAATATTAGATGAGTCCAGTTAAAGAAGATGACATGTTTCTTATGATTTTTATAACTATCCTGTAAATTTAGAGTATTTCTAAGCCAGGTGTGGTGGTGCATACCTATAATCCCAGTACTTGGGAGGCTGAGATCAGAGGATCACAGGTGAGAGGCAAACCTCAGCAACTTAGCAAGACCCTGTTTCAAAATAAAAAGCAAAATAGGGGGGTGTAGCTCAGAGGTAGAATGCCCCTGAGTTCAATCCCCAGTACCACACAAAAAATATATTTCCAAATAAAAAACATTTAATATGTAGGTAGAATTGTAAATTAGTACAACCACTATGGAAACTGGTTTGGAGGTTCCCCCAAAAAACCTAGGAATGGAACTACCATATGACCCAGCTATACCACTGTGCAGTATCTTTCTTAAAGAACTAAAGCCAAAATATTATAGTGATACATGCATATCCATGTTTATAGCAGTACAATTCACAATAGCCAAATTACGACACCAACCCAGGTGTCTATTAACAGATGAAAAGAAAATGTAGTATATATACACAATGGAGTTTGAAAGCCATAAAGAATACAATTATGTCATTTTCAGGAAAATGGATAGAATTGGGCAATTTTATGCTAAATGAGATTAGACAGTCTCACAAACCCAAGGGTAGTATTTTTTTTCTCTTATGTGGAAGTTAGAATAAAAACAGGAAATATAAGGCACTTTGAATAATTCAGAGAGCTCTATAGAGTAGTTGAAAGGGGTTAGGGGAGAGAGTTCAGGAGGGGCAGATGGAGGACTGAAGAAAGACATGGTTCAAGTAATACTATGGCAATATGTAGAGGTATTACCACTGATCTCACCAACTCATGTGGGGAGGGAGGAGGGCGCGGGCGGGCTGTGTATATATACATTTTTAACACATTGACCCTCACTATGATGTGTAATTGCAAAGCACTGTTAAAATAATTTTTAAAAATAAAATAATGAACAGGCGTGATGGCACATGCCTGTAATCTGGGCGTGGCAATGCAAGTCTGTAATCCCAGTATTTGGGAGGCTGAGACAGGAGGATCTCATGTTTGAGGACAGCCTCAGCAAGTAGTGAGACTCAGCAACCTAGTGAGACCCTATTTCAAAACAAAACAAAAGTGCTAGGTGTGTAGCTTAGGGGTGGAATGCCCCTGGGTTCAATCCCTAGCACCAAATAAATAAATAAATAATCAATATTGGAAAGATAAATGTGTTAAAAAGTTAAAAACATATATGTACACAGCTCTTTGTGTATTTCCCTCCACATCCCACCCCCTTCCCTTTTCCCCTCCCCATTGGTTTCATCTCTCTGAGTGTTACTTTCCCTTTGAGGGTCTCTGACTTTGATTCTTACTGACATCACCACCACCTGGATGCCAGAAGGATGCTAATTTAACTTTAAGACAGTTACAACAGTTTTTCACCAAAATGAAACTGTAGGATTTTCTTACTAAAACTGAAGTCCTTTCATTTCGACAAGCGTTTTACAAAATGCTGAAAAGGAGCTAAGAAGAAAATCAAATAAAACATAGGCACAATCCTTAAAACCAAAATGAACATGTTCACAACATGTAGTTTTCAGATCCAAAGCATCAACATGCATATTTTTAATTCATAAACATCTGAGTTAAAATCCTTGCTTTGCCATGTGTCAGTATGTGAGCTAGGATAAGTTATTTTACCATTTTGCCTTCTCTGGTATATAGAGATATTTATCCTCAGTTCTTAGGATTGGAATTATTATAATAGACAATATTTGTCATATATCTCTGGTACAAAAGAATGGTAGCCATGATTAAGAAAATAAGTAGAAGTTAGGTGTGGTGGCACATGCCTATAATCCTAGTATTTGGGAGACTGAGACAGGAGGATCACAGCCTTGAGGCCAGCCTCAGCATCTTAGTGAGACTCTCAGCATTTTAGTGAGACCCTGTTTCAAAAATAAAAAGGGTTGGGGGTATAGCTAGGAGGTAAAAATAACACTGGGTTCATTCCCAGTGCCAAAAAAAAAAAAAAGGAAAGAGAGAGAGAGAGAAGAACTTTACTGGATCTGAAACTTCTTTATTCAGAAAGAGCTAAACTCCACTGTTTTTCGAGGGACTGATCCAAACTTGCCTGCCGTCTTTTTTTATGTGGCACATATCATTTTGTGGAGTATACAAGAAGCTTATAATTTTTCTGGGAGTGTCCAACCTAATTCCCACTTCAAAAATCCATGGGCCATAGTCCTAACAAGAGAGAATGCTTTTTTCTGTCATTTTATGTCTGTCGATGACACTGCAGTGTCACAGAGACAGTCTCAAAGTTCTACAGAGAAAATGAGCCTCGGAGATGGCTCACCTGTCTCTCATTCCAGTTCAAGGACATCCTTCTTATTTTCTTCCAGCCTATGGCAGAAATAGCACTATCTCCCTATGTAGCTGAAAGGCTCAGGACCAACCCCAAGACTGATCCCTCTGCACCCCATTGTTGAAGTCAGTCCCCCACCTTATGGAGTGACTCCGTAACTCAGGCTTTCCTGTGGCGAAGAGCCTGACTCCCAGCGTTGGGTCAGCAGGTATTACTTGGGCTCTGTGTTTCCCTTCTAAGCTTTTTCTGTGTTGAGATAAACCTGTCTCCATGTGTGCCATGTTGGCTTTTGGAATCCCTCATTCTTTATTTCCTCCTGGAGAATCAAATTGATAGCTATCATGGCAACTATGCAGATGGCCATGCTGCATGAGACTCAGGATGGAGGCAAAGGAATTCCCAATCCAAAGCTTAAGACTATGAAATTTAACTGGGTGTGGTGGTGCATGCCTATAATACCAGTATTTGGGAGGCTAAGACAGGAGGATTCCAGGTTTGAGGGCAGCCTCAGCAACTTAGTGAGACCCTCAGCAACCTAATGAGGCCCTGTTTCTAAACAAAAAATAAAAAGGGCTGGGGGGTAAAGCTCAGAGGTAGAATGCTCCTGGATTCAATCCCCAGCACCCCCACACACACACACGCCACAGGAAACTATGAAACATGAGCTTCTACCATACAGCCTTATTCATAAGAAGTGACTTTCATGGGAAAGGAAATAATAAAAAGGTTTTAACACTTGCTATATCTGGTTGCAAATGAATACTAAAATACAGAAGACAAGTTTTAGATAAGTTTGTGGTAAAAACAAACATCTTGTCTTAAAGTCCTATGTTTTTCTAGATCATAGTCCTAAAAAATAGCGTACATGGAATTTTAGAGCTTGATGTAACAAATCAGTTAAGAAAAAATATTTTAAACTAACCAAAAAATAATGACTGTATTTTAATTTTGATTCTTTACCAAAATGAGAACAAATTATCTTTATTTACAGTGGGTCAGATAAGAGATCAAGAAGGGAATATAAGGATTACACATAGAGAATGTGGGATCTGAAACTGCTAATAATGATGCCAGCCAACTGCACTATTTATAGCTTCTCTACAGCTGCCCCCAGCACTTTCCTTTAAAGCTCAGATTTTTCTTTGTGTGCTATTTGAGTGTTTCAAAACTCTACACAGTGTATTTAGAAACCAGACTTTAAAACTTCACAAAAGTAAACAAAACAAGAATATATGCAAAAGATGGAAGAGGCATCATTAACTAAGGACAAATATGAATGGCATACAGTGATTAGAATCACAATATGTAGACAAAAATAGATAGAGGCACATGGAAAATACCAACAATGAAAATGAACCTTTAATATTGTGTGCATAGCAAGGAGGAAAAAATTTAAAAACTACTTTGACCACATGACTCTATAAATTCCAAGTAACCCCAGAGCATCTTGCTCTGAACAGAATATCAAGAACAGAATATCAGAAATCCAGGCTGTTCTTCCTTGATTTGGGGCTGTTGTATTATGATGTGACTTGGTTTCATGCTCTTCATATTTCTTGTGCTTAGGATTTGTTGTGCTTCTTGGATGTGAGTTTATAGTTTTTAAGAAAATTTAGAAGCCGGGCATGGTGGCTCATGCTTGTAATCCCAGTACTTGGGAGGCTGAGACCAGAGGGTCCAGGTTCGTGGCCAGCCTCAGCTACTTAGTGAGGCCCTCAGCTACTTAGTGAGGCCCTGCTTAAAAATAAGAAATAAAAAATAAGGCTGGGGGTGTAGCTCGGAGGTAGAATGCCCCTGGGTTCAATCCCCAGTAGTGCAAAAAAAAAAAAAAAAGAAAATTTAGAAAACTTTTTGCCATTATCTCTTCAAATACTTTTTCTGCCCTGCCCTTCTTCTCTCCTTCATTGACTCTAATAACATTAGGCCACTTGAATTTTCTCACAGCTCACTGATATTCTCTTCATTTTATTTTTCATTATTTTGCTTATATGTATTCATTTTGGATATTATCTATTGCTGTGTCTTCAAGGTCACTAATCTTTCCTTTTGCACTAATTTACTGTTAATCTCATCTCACTTCTCTTTCATCTCACACATTATAGGTTTTATCTTGAGAAATTTATTTGGGCCTTTTAAAAATATCTTTCATGTCTCTACTTCAATTTGTAAACATATGGAATATTGCCATAATAACTGGTTGAATGTACTTGTCTGCAAATTCTAACATCTGTGTTAGTTCTGGATTATTTTCAATCACTACCACTTCTGATTTTGGGTCATATTTTCCTTACTTTTTGCAATTAATTTTGATCAAACATTGAACTTAAATTTTATCTCTTTGGATTCTTGATTCTCTTTTGTATTCCTATAGGTATTCTTAGACTTTGTTATGGGACTTAGTCAACTTATTGGAAATAGTTTAATACATCCAGATATTATTTTTAACAATTTATACACAGCAAAAGCAGTTCTAAAAGTGAAGTTTATAGCAATAAATGTCCACCTTAATAAAAAACAGAGCCAGGAGTGGTGGCACATGCCTGTAATCCCAGTACTTGGGAGGCTGAGATAGGAGGATTGCAGGTTCAAGGCCAGCCTCAGAAACTTTGTGAGTCCCTTAGCAACTCAGTGAGACCCTATTTCAAAATAAAAAATAAAATAGTGCTGAGGGTGTAGCTCTGAAGTAGAACATACCTGGGTTCAATCCCCAGTACCATCAAAAATTTTTAATAAAAGATAAAGAAAGAAAAAATAAAGATCTCCAATATACAAATTTACTTCATGCCTCAAGTAACTAGAAATAAATAGCAAAGTAAACTTATAGTTAACAAAAGAATTTAAATAAAGGTTAGAACAGGAATAAGTGAAACAAAGACTAGGAAAATAACAGAAAAGATATAAGAATTGGCTTTTAAAATATATAAAAAAATCAATATCAATAAATCTTTAGCTAGAATAACAAAGAAAAGAAAGGAAGACTCCAATAAAATTGTGGGATTGCAGATTAGTGCTGCTGCCATGAAGATCAGTGTAGAGATTTCTCAGAAAACGGGGAATGGACCCAGCATTGATCCAGCTATACCACTCCTGGGTATCTTTTCAAAGGACTGAAATCAGAATATTATAGTAATACATGCATATCCATGTTTATAGCAGCACAATTCATAATAGCCAAATCATGGAACCAGCCTAGGTGTCCATCAACAGATGAATGGATTATAAAATTATGGGATATACACATAATGGAATTCTACTCAGCAGTAAAGTACAAAATTATGTCATTTGCAGGAAAATGGATGGATGGACCTTGAGAACATTATGTTAAGTGATATTAGCCAGTCACAGAAAGTGAAGGATCATATGTTTTCTCACATTTGTGGAAGCTAGGGAGTAATCTAGATACAAGAGGGACTTTAGATTATGGAGGAGAAACCCCAGTGGAACTATGGAGGGGGTTTAGGGAAGGGTGGTGCTGGGGGGAGAGAGGATCAATGAAGGAAACACTGCCACTTAAGTCATGTACATATGTGAAATTACTAATGCCAATCTCAATATCAAGTACAGGGAAGGGAAGGGAGTGGGGGGTGTGGGGGGAAGGCCACCAAGTACTGTGTGCATGTATGTCCCTATCACTTTGAACTACAAAATAATGTGAGATTCCAATGCACCAATAAAGTATTTTTGAAAAAAGAAAAAGGAGACATTACAACTGATATCACAGAAATACAAAAGATCATGTAAGACTATAAAAATTATATACCAATAGATTGGATAGCCTAGAAGAAATGGCTAAATTTTAGAAACATACAACTTACTAAAACTGAATCATGAGGGAATAGAAATCTGAGCAAGCCAGGCTTGGTGGCAAATGCCTGTAATCCCAGTATTTGCCAGGTTGAAACAACGATTGCAAGCAACAAGCAGAATCTTTTCAATTTGATGCCATCCCACATATTGATTCTCAGTTTTATTTCCTGACCGTTGGAGGTCTTATTGTTAGGGTAATACTGAACGTTTGAGTTTGAAAAAGTGTTTTTTGGTAAGAGTTTGAGAAGGATTGGCATTAATTCCTTTTTTAAAATACTTGGTAGAATTTACCTGTTAAGTGAGATGGCATCAAATTGAACAGCTTCTGCCCAGCAAAGGAAACTATCAAGAGTCTAAAGAGAAAGCCAAGAGAATGGGAGATCTTTGCCAGCTACTCCTCTGATAGAGGTCTAATATCTAGAATATACAAAGAACTTAAAAACTTAACACTAAAAAAAACCCCAATATCAAAATGGGCAATTGAACTGAATAGACACTTCTCAAAAGAAGAAATGCAAATGGTCAAATACATGAAAAAAGGTTCGCCGGGCGTGGTGGCGCACGCTTGTAATCCCAGTACTTTGGGAGGCGGAGACCGGAGGATCTGGGTTCGCGGCTAACCTCAGCGCGCATGCGCGTGTGCGATCGATTGATCAATCTCTCTCTCTCTCTCTCTCTCTCTCTGTCTCTCTCTCTCTGTCTCTCTCTCCCTGTTTCTCTCTCTCTCTCTCTCTCTCTCTCTCTCTCTCTCTCTCTACCTAGTGAGGCCCTCCGCAACTTCGTGAGACCCGGTTTCAAAAATAAAGCCTTAAAAAATAGGGCCGGGGGTGTAGCGCGGAGGTAGAACGCCCCTGCGTTTCATCCCCGGTACTGAAAAAAAAAAAAAAAAGGTTCAACATCATTAGCAATCATGGAAATGCAACTACACTGAGATTCCATCTATCTCTAGTTACAATGGCAATCGTCAAGAATACAAATAATAATAAATACTGGCAAGAATGTGGGGAATTAGGAACCCTTATACACTGTTAGTGAGATTGCAAACTAGTACAACCATTATGGAAATAAGTATGGAGGTTCCTCAAAAGACTAGGTGTCCATTAACAGATGAGTGGATAAGATGTGGTATATATACACAATGGAAGTTTACTCACCCATAAAGAACAAAACTATGTCATTTGTAGTAAAAAAGGATGGAACTAGAGAATATTATGCTAAGTGAGATCAGCCAATCTCAGAAAGTCAAGGGTTGAATGTTTTCTCTCATATGTAGAAGCTAGCAAACAAAAGGGACTTTAGATAATTGAGGAGTGAAACCAGTAGAATGGTGGATGAAGATTGGGGGAGGGAGGTGGGGAGGGGAAAAGGAAGAAATGACGAAAGAAACAGTTCAAATTTATGCCATGCCTATGTATGAAGGTATCACTACCAATCTCACTATTATGTACGGGGAAGGGTGGGCAGTGGGACGGGACCTGAAGGGAGACACACCAAGAAGATCTGTGTGCATGTTTGTTTGTATGACTTTGAATCTCACTATAACATAGAATTATAATGTATCAATAAAAGTATAAAAATAAATTTTACAAGATTTTTTCTTCCTTTAATTTCATATATAAGAATTTATATCTGAAATTAATCTGAAGATTAAGAATGTCACTAGAATGTGTTCTAATGCTAGAGTCATTTTCTTCTGGAGTGATAAAGTTTTTAAGATAAAAATTTTGGAAATTTTTTTCAATTATCCCCTGATAAATCTCTCCAATTTGCTCAGTATTCTCCTTTAGAAAATTCAATTAATCTAGTATTGAGCTGGGGCTATAACTCAGTGGTAGAGTGCTTTCTTCAAGTGCCCAAGGCCCTGGGTTCAATCCTCAACAATTGCCAAAAACAAAGAAACAAAACAAAACAAAAGAACACACAAAAACAGAATTATAGGCCTCATTCAATTAATCTTGTTTTGTTTCTTCATGTACTGTCCTTTGGAATTTTTCTATCCTCTCTTGAACTGTCATTTTTGCAATTTTCTTTATAGCCTGTATATGTTTGAAGAGTCCATTTTCTGTCTCATCTATTTTTTGAAACATTAATTCTACCACTACTTATGATACCAAAGGGTATTTGTTTTGTCATGGCATTCACCCTGATCGCTGCTTGTTTCCTAGAGAACAGATATTTTCATTAGATGTTTCATTCTTCTTTCCAAGGGAAAAACCTACCTGATGGATTAGAACTGGTTGAAATACAGATCTGTCTCTGCATCGTGTTTCTTTTGCAGTGCTTTTCCTTCCTTGCTCACACTTTCTCTAGCTTACCTTGATAATCCTTGGATACCAGGCTGGGGCTTTTGCCTCTGATTGTCAAGCTGTGCAGACTGAGGGAGGCCAGAATCCATCTTGTGCTGTCTTGCTTATTTGAGGACCCTAAGGTGGACCTGCAGTCCCTGGAGGGGACTGAAGCACTAGCAGGTCAATGATGGCAGAGAACCTTGTTCACTTCCAACTAGTGGCTATCAGTCAAGTGTTTCCTGGTTTGGTCTGCTGGGGCCTAGTGCAGGACACTCTTCCAAAACAATGACTTCCTGTATACACGTTGTTTCACAGTAACATATGCCCATTGCAACAATTCAAACCATTCAGAGACATACCTCCATCACAATGTAATTTATGCTAACACTATGGTAAAAAAATCGGTTTTCCAAAGTATTATACATGGACCTATAGATCAATACATAAACTTACCTGCACATTTTATGTGGTTTTTACATTTTTAAAACAAAAATAGGGTATGACAATGAATGAAGTTACTTGGTTTCATTTTTAAGACAATAAATCATGATATAACCACTTTGGAAACCACTGTGATAGTTCCTTAACACGTTAAAATAGAGTTGTTCCACCTAGCAACTTGACTCCTAGGTATATACTACAGAAAAATGAAAACAAATGATCCACATAGAAACTTCACCGTGAATGGTCATAGCACCTACTTTTCCACCAGCTGATGAATGGATTTTTTAAAATGTAGTATGTCCTCACACTAGAATGTTATTCAGCAATAAAAAGAAACTGAGTAGTGATCCATTCTACAACATGGTGAACCCTGAGGACATGATGAGAAGGGAAAGAAGCGAGTCACAAAAGACCACACACACGACTCCATCTAGATAAAATGTCCAGAGTCAGCCAGCCATATGCTCTAGATTGGATGTTTGTGTCCCCCCAAATTCACATGTTGAAACATAATCCCCAGGGTGAGGTAGGAGTTAAGGGAAGGGATTAGGTCCAGAGGACAGGGCCCTCATGAATGGAACCAGAGCCCTAACAAAAGAGGCCCTAGAGAACAAACTAGCCTGGAAGCAGGCCCTCCCTAGACACAATCTGCCAGCACGTTGATCTGGAACTCCCTCCTCCACAACTGTCAGGAATAATCAGCCACCTTGTGCATGGTGTGTTGTTACAGCAGAACACACTACAGCACCATGAGAAAGTAGATTAGCAGTTGCCTGGGGCTTGGTGGTGGCAAAAGAGTAGGAAAGTCAAGAGTGACTACTGATGGACATAGAACTCCTGGAGCGATGAAAATGTTCTGAAAGTAGTGACGAAGGTTGCACAAGTCTGTGAACATACTAAAAACCACTGAGCTGTGCACTTTAAATGAGTAGATTTTATGGTATGGGAATTACATATCAATAAAGACATTAAAATGTATCATGGACATTTCTCAGGCCATTGCATACAAAACCAATATAACCATTTATGTAGTTGCAAAATAACATCCTGTAGTCTATATCTAGTGTAATTTATTTTGTTATTTTTATGGTAATTGCATTCAGGGTCCCCCCCCCCAGGTTTTTGCTATTAACAGTGCTCCAATACAATATTATTGTAGGTAAATGTTTTTACTTAAGTTAGGCAACTACAACTAAAATTGTTGAATTAAATTGCATGTACCTATTTAATTTTAATAGATGCTATCAGATTAATTCACAAAAAGAAAATCGCAATTCACCCTAATATCAATAGTAAATGAGTCCATTTCTTATGCCCTTACCAGCACTGGATGTAATCAATCTTTTTAACTGTTGTGAATACGCTGGTAACAATGACTCATTATTGTTTTAATTCGCATTAAAAGACCTTAGTGAGATTTAAGATGCTTTAATATATTACATATTTGCATTTTCCCCTTTTTACCTTTCCTTTTCTAATATTTTGCCAGAGTTTTTTCTTACTAGACTTTATTTTGTATCTTTATACTAATATGAATTATTTCCTATTATAGTTGTGCTATTAACCTTTCTACTTGCCATGTTTTCCAACTATTTTTCCTCTCAATCTATCTTTTGTTTTTGGTTTTGCTCAATATTTTTTCCATATGAACACTTAAAACTTTTGTGAGGTGAAAACCTATTAGCATTTTCTCTTATGACTCTTGGGTTTTCTGTCTTATTTAAGAATTATTATAGCCGGGCGTGGTGGCGCACGCTTGTAATCCCAGTACTTTGGGAGGCGGAGACCAGAGGATCCGGGTTTGCGGCCAGCCTTAGTTCTCTCTCTCTCTCTCTACTTAATGAGGCCCTCCGCAACTTCGTGAGACCCGGTCTCAAAATAAAGTATAAAAAATAGGGCCGGGGGCGTAGCGCGGGGGTAGAACGCCCCTGCGTTCAATCCCTGGTACCACAAAAAAAAAAAAGAATTATTATCCCTGTCTACCTAAACTTCCAAGGTTATATTAATGGAAAAATTACACTATGTTTTCATTTTGCACAATTAGATGTTTAATCCAAATTATTTGCATATGATGTAGGGTATCAAATTCTGAACTTTTTTCAGACTACTAGCCAAAAATGCCAAGAAAACTTTTTTTTTTGTACTGGGGATTTGAACCCAAGGGCATTCTATCTCTGAGCTATATCACCTGCCCTTTATTTTGAAACAGGGTTTCACTAAGTTGCTGAGGGTCTCACTAAATTGCCAAGGATGGCTTCAAACCTGAACTCTTCCTGTCTTGGCCTCCTAAGTACTGGGATTATAGGCATGCTCTAGTATGCCTGACTCAAGAAAATTTATCGACTAGACTAGTTCATCTCTTCCTCAACTTGAACCGTGACTTGATCCCCTTCTTTCCCGCCTCATGAATTTTGTTCTTGCAATCATCTTTCTTCTAAAATTTAACAATGTTTTATAACCTTCCCAGAAACTCTTTTATGTTCTCTATTTGTATCATCTTAAGGATTCTTTTTACATTATTATTATAATTACATTATAATTTATTCTCTTTATTTATATTTATTTATTTATTTATTTATTCTCTTAATCCTAATTTCTTATTTTTTTTTTTTTTTTTTTTGCGGTCCCA